>JAABOM020000002.1:20652328-20677074 GCA_011800125.2 Solanum clarkiae
AGCTGAAAAAATAATTTATTAGGAGTAATATTTTAAAATCAAGTAGTTGAAGTAGACACATCAATTAACGACTTTATTAGGGGTAACATAATAAATTCATAGTTGAAGCAATTGAAGAAATAATTAATAGAAACTAAGTAGTAAAATCAAACAGATGAAGCAGACACATTAATCGATAATTGTCATTAAGAAAAAATAATTAATTTAAGGCAATATTGTAAATTCATGGTTGCAGCAGCTGAAGAAATAATTAATAGAAATGACATAATAAAATCAAGCAGCTGAAGTAGGCATGTTGACCAAGCAATTGAAGAAGATACGTAAATCGACAGCTACCTTTACAAAAATGATTTATTATGACTAATATTATAAATTCATAGTTGAAATATCTAAAGAAATAATTAATAGAAACAACATAATAAAATTAAACAATCAAAATAAATACGTTAATCGACAACTATCTTTAAAAAAATAATTAATTAAAAATAATATTATAAATTCTTAACTGCAATAGATGAAAAAATAATTAATAAAAATAACATAATAAAATTAAATAATTAAAATAAATACGTCAATCAATAATTGTCTGCTAAGCTGAAATAGGCATGTGAAGATGCTTATATAGTATAGTACTAGTAAAGTAATATGTACACCTAATCACATAGATAATATCAAAAGCATATAGATAACATGATCAAAGTGCACATACATATAAATTGATGACACTTGGCTAGGGACAAAAAGGACAAAAATTTATTAGGAAAAAAGAAAAAAGATAAACATTTTTATTTTCTTCTTATGAAATATCTAATTAGGTTATATTTCATAAGATACTTCTAGCTATTTGCAATTTCTTTCCTCTCTATGTGTGTATGTCACTCTTCTCTTCTTCATCAGCTAACTTCTCTTAGTTAATTTTTTTCAAGAATAAAATAAAATATATACTTCAAATTTTATATAGTTGATTTTTTTAGCTATTTTTTGTGATTTCTAGTTCATGATAAAATAAAACTTTGTTTTAATTTGCTATTAAGTAATTTTTTATTTTTATTTTTTTGTATATCTAGGTGATTGGTAATTTTATTTGAATTTTGTTAATATATTCTTTTTTTAAAAAAATTTATCTTGCCTTTCCTCATTATAATAGTGTAAAGTTGGATATATAAGACATTAAGATCTACAAACAGTAGCGACCAACGAAGATAGAAATTCCATTAAGAGATTCAATTTATATATACAGTTCAATTCTGTATATACATAGTGTAATTTTTTGACAAACGAGATTCAACTGACTGCTCTTCATTCTATATTGCTTAACAACAATTTAAGAAGTTCAATTTTTTTTTTTTGTATAATTTGGTTGGTGAAATTAAGTGTGAATATATATAATTGTTCTTATTTGATGCTCAATTAATTTTGTTTTTTTATTGAATTATTGCAGGAATTTCTTTTAGAGTATTATTATCAAAGAAATTAAAGGTGTTTGCTACTAATTTGCTTTTGAAATCTGTATTTATGGAGCAAGCTATGTCCTCTGGTAATTATTCTTTTATGGATTTATCTCTTATCTTTTTCCAATAAATTTCAGGTTATAGAGAACAATTTTGAGTTATAATACATATTTAAATTTAATAATAACAGAATTATTTAGTGGATATTATTCCATTTCATTATTGAACTAAAAATGAGATTTATTCCAAACTATGAAGTTTGTGTTTTGATTTAAATAATTAAAATAAAAATTTTATTTCTAATTGTAATCTTGTCTCCCCACTGAAAAATCTAAGAATTGGGGAAATGTGCTATTTTTGGTTGTTCACCCTAGGCTTAGGCACATAATGTGTATAAAATAAGGAAAAACTATCTAATTATTGCCTTATGAATTAATAATTTTATGTTAGATTTCAAATTAGATGTATATTTCCTTAAAATATTAAGTCAGACAAATGTATCTTTTGATACAAGATACACTATGAAATATAGATACATAATTAGAAGAGAGGTAAGCGAGTGAGGCAGAGAGACGAGAGAAAGAGTCAACATGTATCATTTGATACTAGATACATGTGTTTGTTTATATCTCACATATTTTGAAATAAAGATACATGGGGAGAGACGCGAGCGAGAGGGATCAACGTACCTAGTTACATGTGAATTGCATTTGGATACGGTGTATTGAAAACAAATTACTTATCTGTATGTATTTGAGTCTGCCAGATACATGTGTTTGACGAATTAAATATGGTACAAAAAGTTGTTTTGGAAACTAAAGAAAAGACATGTAATCAGGCCCTAAACTAGTGGGATTTGTGTTGTTTGTTCATAAAATAGTGGTTTGTTGAAGAATAGTAGAAGTCTCACATTAGTGGTTAATGAGATGAATGTACTCATTATAAAGTTTGGCAATCATCTTCCCTTTGAACTAGCTTTTGGGGTGTGAGCTAAGCCCAATACCTAATTTTACATGATATCAGAACAGGACCCATCTCACGCAATATTAGGCCCCAAAAAATTTAAAATTGCCCACACACCAAATGATAAGCACTGAGCGTGAGGTAGGATGTTGAAGAATGACAAAAAGTCTCACACTGATGGTTAATGAGATGAGTGGACTCCTTATAAGGTTTGGACAATCCTCCTCTATTTGAGTTAGCTTTTGGAATGTGAGTTAGATCTAAGACCTAATTTTACAGGTTTCCAGATTGTTAATCCTAAAATTAAAAAAAAAAATCATGCCAAACGTGGGATAAAATCATAAAATAATTTCATTAATTGATCTTAAAATTATAATCTCTTATCCTACTAGTACAACAATCCCCAATAGTGCAAGATCAGTGTGGATTAATCTATTATATATAGCCAAATATTAGTCTTCTTTAGTTTCAATTTGTTTGACCTATTTTTTTCATTTAGTTTATGCAAAAAAGAATGTCTTTTTCCTTTTCTCGACAACTCTTTAATTTTAACTTTTCATATGGTATGTTTAGAATAACAAGATTAAAGCACAATTTAGTGTATGTTTGGCATATCATGATCAGAGAAAGTGATCAAAACAGTCCTTAATGTATGGGCTTTGATTTCGTTTCGTTCTTAATGTATGAACTCGATGAAAATAATCTCTAATTTATCATAAATGTGATTATTTTGGTCTTCAACCTATCAGTCTTCTGATTGCAAAAGATGCATTTTATAGCCGTAAATAATACGTTAATTTGATGGCAAAAGAATTTGATATTCTTAATTATAGGTTGAAAATCAAAATGATCACATTTTATGACTTTCCATCAAGTTCGTACATTAAGTACCAAATAGAACCAAAGCCCATAAGGACTATTTTCTCTCAAGATCACAAGATTCAAGAATTATTTTTAAGTTTTTGAATTTAGTTAGGATAAATAAATTAAAAAGGAACATCTTACTTGGATTACTGATGAATATTTTATTATATATCGAAAATTTTCATATAATAATTACCTCATAAAATGATGTGTAGACATCTCTAGTGTCTAAAACTTTAAACTCAACTTTTAGTGTTTGCAGTCTTTTGATTTTGTATGGTAAGGCCATGCATGGCATACATTTTGTATTTTTGGACTGTTTTAATTCAATAATTAGTATCAAAGCCGATAATTCAGGGACAAAGTCGTGCTATGTTTTTAAACATAGGGGTCAGGCTGTGTACATTTGACCGCCCCTTCCCCTGCAATGGGCGGGAGCCTTTGAGGCATTAGGGTAATGTTGTTATTATTTTATCCCAACACACGAAAGGAAGATCAAAAAGAGATTTGATTGCAGGAGAGATGTAGAATTTACGTCAAAACTTTATAGGGTAGAGAGGTTATTTCTGATAGATCCTCCACTCACCATCTTTAATATTTATGCAGACTCTCAATCAGGTGATTCAAAATCTTCATACAGGCCAGAAAAGCTTTCAAATGTTGTGACTTCTGTTTGCATGCAATCATATAATATGGACTATCAAGGCCACTTTGATCTAGGTTTTGGTCAGCCTCTGGTAAAGTTTTCTGGAATAAAATTGCAATTTATATGCATTATCGGTGTAAAAGAACTTTTTATCTGAAGTATCCCGATATTTTGAGTTTCATATGTGAAATATTTGGTGTGCGAGTTCCCTATCTGAACTATCACTATCTGCTTATCAAAACACATCTCAACTATCAATGTTCCTGTTACCTACTTGAAATAACACCATCGTTCAGATAGGAAACGAGAACAATTGATCGTTGAGGTGTGTTTAGATAAATGGATGACTATAAATCGGATAGAAAACTTAAATATTTATTTTTAACTGGATATAGCATGGTGTTGTTATACACTCCAAGCAGGGGCGGAGGCACCTATTGGTTAGGGTGTTCATCTGAACAACCTTCGACAAAAAATTATATTACTTATACATGGTTAAAATATTTTTTATGTAGATATAAAAGATGTCGAATCCCTTTTGGTGAGTTCATGTATCTGCTTCTTCAAATTTTGAATCTCTTAAATCAAAATTCTGACTCCGCCACTGATTCCAAGTTGTCATATCAGACTTGTGATGAAAAATTACATATAGTGGATCAACTTATACTCTTTTAATCATCTCTTTTTGTGAGGAAATTTCCTATACAACTTATCTAAGATTCTTTTTAACTAAAATGATACCTAAAGTGATATATATACTCATACTGGACTTTGTATTCTCAAAATTTTGAAGGGGAGGATTATGCTACCATTGAATTTGACCTCTGATGAAAGCCCTATATTTGTCAATGCCAAGCAATATCATGGGATACTTAGGCGTAGAAAATTCCGCGCAAAGGAAATGGAGAAGAAATTACTTAAACCGCGCAAGGTAAAGTTCTTCTTTTGACTAAGTAGTTACGGATGACTTTGATTCATACAGGCGTTTTTCATGTTCACAATGTCTATCCCTATGTTTTAGTACTTTCTTTCTTTGGAAATGAATGATACTAAATTTGGATATACTTATTAGTTACTACTATCCATTGAGACGAAAGAGATTACTTCCAGCTAGCTTTTTTTTTCTTTCCTAAGGTTGCTTAATTTTTGTATTGGTTACAGCCATTTTTGCACCTCTCGCGGCATCTTCATGCCAAGCGTCGACCTAGGGGAGGTGGGGGACGCTTCTTGAACACGAGGAAGACGAATGGAAGTATCAACGATGATGCAAACAGTACAACCAAGAATAGCAATACGAAATCTGGATCACAAAATTCTGAAGTTCTGCAGTCTGATGTATGCAATTTTGAGATGTTTCTTGCTATGATGAATAATCATGGCCAGTAAATCTACTGCTGCTGCAACCTCAGAACTTGATGACATTTCGTCCTTTCTACAACCAAATTGCGGTTTATGGACTCTGTTCCTACCGCGATTTTGGTTGCTAGAATAGACAGATCATCCTTGGCTATTGACAGGCAGCTCATCCTTGGCTTATCCGCGTTAAGGTTGCTTCTACGTTTCATTCCATGTAGCTATCTAGGTAGCTACATGGGATGTTACGAAGCGCTAAAACCTTAATGCAATGTATATCCTATATCTAAATAAGTTCATGAAATTAATCCAAATGATCAAGCTTGTGATGTTGTGTAAATGTTGGCCTATATGTGTTTGAGATTGGACTTGAACTAACATGAAAATGTGATGTGTTTATGATTTAGTATATTTGACATAAGTTTGTAAAATATGTGCACTTTACTAATATTTTCATGGAGCTTATAATTGCATATTATTCTATATCTATATCCTATTGTTAATATATCATGTAATAAATTTTCATATTTATTTGTTACTTAGAGTAGTAGGGGTAGGATGATGTCTGATCTTGTGATATAGTTAGTCGTGTCTTTATATCTTATGTTGTCATTGTCCATCTTACATTTGTTACTTTTATTGAATTTATATACTACCATTTGCTTTCCACGTTAGTCATTTTTCTTTTTCCTTTTTTTTTTTCATATTTAGTATCTTCTGCTTATGGTGCTTGATATTTTGAGACAAGGGTGTTCCGGAAATAGCTAATCTCTCTATTTCTATGAGGTAGTGGTAGTCTGCGTACATTTTTATCTTTTTCAGATCTCATTTGTGAGATTCCACGAGATATGTTATTGTTGTTGTATGTTACTTAGACAATTCTAGTATTATAAGTTCTCATGATTAATATGTGACCCAAAACAGCCTCTCATGTTAGAACATTCGCGCTGGTGCTTAAAATTCTTTGACGTATAAAACCCGCCTTTGTTTGACTTGACCTAGTCAACCTTAACCATTCTTTTGACCCTTACCTTACTTTTTTTTTTATAATTATATTACATGGTTATTCGATCAAAATAATTATAAAAAAATAGTTATTTGCTGTATAAATATGTATAGTCTGTGTATATTTCATGTATAGTCAAGTTATATTCAATTTTTGATTGTATCATAATGTATATTTAGTGTATAACTCATGTATAAGTCTATAACATTTGGCAAAATTATATTGTATAGTCATGTATATTTTCTATGATTTTGGGCTTTTTCTTAATGTAAATAAAGCATGACCAAATATAAATATAATTAGTTTATTTTTATATATTTGAAATTCTTCTTTTTTTTCTCATCTCGATATCCGGTATTCACTTTTAAGTCAAATTAAATTGGAATCGTGTTGGAAATTTTAATTTTGAAGGTAAAACACGCGTTATCAAAGCTAACTACATCTCTAAGACTTAAACTCAAGACATGTGGTTAAAGACAGAGGAGTGCACACCACATCATAACCTCTCTATATATTAGTTTTTTTTTGTTGTTGTTCGACTTGAACCCGAGAAATTTAGTTAAAGATGGAGGAATACTCACCATCTTACCATAATGTTTAATCTTTATATATTATGTATTTGATTTCTCCCTCGATGTCAAGCACATGCTTTGAAACTCAATTAATTTAAATTTAGTTTCAAAGTGCTTTCAGACCAAAGCTGACTTTATATCCGACTCTCAAATACATAATATTTAATTAAGGATGAAGCATTATTCACCGTTAGCTCCACCACAATCCAAAGTCTATATATATTTATTTATTTAGTTTCTCATTTAGTGCAGGTACCTGCTTAAGAGCTTAACTAATTCAGATTCACATCGATAAAGTCCCTAAGCGCTTTACACCAAGGACTACTCTATATCCAGCTCTCTCGAATACATAACATCTAATCAAAAACAAAGGAATATTCAACACTCCACCATAATCGGATCTCTATCTCTCTGTATACGCACACACCCATTGAATAGTAAAGACGACAACAATAACATATTCTGTAACATTCCATAAGTAGAGTCTGAAGAGGATAAAATATACGCAGACCTTACCACGACCTCGTAAAGATAGAGAATTTATTTTCGAAAGACACATTCAATAGTGAAGACTAATACATCAATATCCATTGACTTTTTAAAATCTTAATTTTCCTTCCAACTTGCCACCATAGTTGTTGAAGCATTACCATTTTGACAAGTCTTCTCTCCAGCCTGCCATTCCAGAACTAGTTAATTTCAACCCCCAATTCATTTACTCCTTCAAAACCCATCTCAACCAAAATTCCCAATCAAAATCTTGAAACCCCAAGAATCCAACCAATCAACCATGAATGATCTATTCTCAGGATCATTTTCTCGTTTCAGAAATGAAGAACAATCCCCAAATCAAGAATCCCCTGGACTCCAAATGAGACAAACTGGGGGTGTCAATCTTGACAAGTTCTTTGAAGATGTAGAAACCATTAAAGACGAGCTTAAAGAACTCGAAAAGATTCATACCCAACTCCAGAATTCTCATGAACAGAGCAAGACTCTGCACAATGCTAAAAATGTCAAAGATCTCAGAACAAAAATGGATAATGATGTTTCTGTAGCTTTGAAAAAGGCTAAATTTATCAAAGTGAGATTAGAAGCATTGGATCGATCTAATGCGGCTAATAGAAGTGTACCTGGTTGTGGACCTGGAAGTTCATCAGATAGAACAAGAACTTCTGTTGTTAATGGGTTGAGGAAAAAACTTCAAGAATCTATGAATCAGTTCAATGAATTAAGGCAAAGAATGGCATCTGAGTATAGAGAAACTGTTCAGAGAAGGTATTGTTTGAATAAAGTTTTAATTTTGCATCTATATTAGCTTATGTTTTTGGTACTATCTGATGTATCTCGAGAAATCTTAGTAGCTCAGTAGATTTGTTATATAAACTTTCATCTTATTGGTGGGTTCGATTTCCTTCCTTATAATCCCTTTCCCCTACTTTGGATTGTTTTTTCTTGAGTCGAGTTTCTATTAGAAACAACCTTTCTGCCCAGGGGTAAGGTTTGTGTAAACTCAATCCTTGTCAAATCAATCTTAGTAGCTCAGTTGATTTATTAAACTTTCACGGTTCGATTTTCTACTTTATAATCCCCTTTCCCTACTTTGGGACTTTTTTTTCTTGAGTCGAGGTTCTATTGGAAACAATTTTTCTGCCTAGGGGTAAGGTTTGTGTGCGCGCAATCCTTGTCAGATCAATCTTAGTAGTCCAGTTGATTTGTTACTAAACTTTCACTTTATTAGTGGGGTTCGATTTTCTACCTTATAATCCCCTTCCCCTACTTTGGGGTTTGTTTTTCTTGAGTCGAGGGTCTATTGAAAACCACCTTTTTGCCTAGGGTTTAGGTGTGTGTACACTTGATCCTTATCGGATCCGACTTTGTGTGATTATACTGAGTATGTTATTGGATTATCTGAAATTGAGCAACTTTATCTTTTGTTTGACTTTTGATTCATTCTTATCCTTTTTGATAATGAATGTGGATACAACGACAATAACAAACTCGGTGAAATCCCACAAGTGGGATCTTGGGAGGGTAAACAAGTGGGGTCTTGAGAAACCTTACTGCTACCTCATATAGATAAAGAGGTTGTTTCTGAAAGACCTTATCTCAAAAATATCATTCCCAAAAGCAGAAAATACTAAATTATGAAACAAAATGACTACGGTGATAATGTGGATGAGACTCGAAATCAAGACTTCTTATTCCTCGAAATTTGAATCGACAGGTACTACACGGTGACCGGGGAAAATCCAGATGAAGGTACATTGGATAATCTGATATCCACTGGGCAAAGTGAGACATTTTTGCAGAAAGCAATACAGGAGCAAGGAAGAGGACAAGTAATGGACACAGTTATGGAGATTCAAGAAAGGCATGAAGCTGTGAAGGAATTAGAGAGAAATCTGAGAGAACTGCACCAAGTTTTCATGGACATGGCTGTTTTAGTGGAAAGTCAAGGAGCTCAGTTAGATGACATTGAAAGTCAAGTCAATAGAGCTAATTCATTTGTGAGAGGTGGTGCTCAGCAGCTTGAGGTAGCAAGAAAGCACCAGAAAAATTCAAGAAAATGGACTTGTTTTGCCATTGTTATTTTGCTGATTATTATCTTGGTGGTGGTTCTTTCCATTCAACCATGGAAGAAATGAGAATTGCTCAAATGTTGGGTTCGAACTGTGGAATTAGCCGATGATACTTACGTTTACGTCACATCCCCAAAGGGCCCTGCACCAACGCGAGATGCTTTGTGCATTGGATTATCTTTCTTTTTTGCATTTCTCTAATGTTTGGAGTTCTCTTTGTAATTAAATTATTGCTCAAGTAGATATGGAGCTGAGGGAGACTCTTTAACTTATTTATTTTACCCTCAGTTTTGTGCTATTTGCTTGTTTATACACAGTTGGGTTTCAATCTAATCTTTTGTTGGTAATTCTGAAGAAGATAGAATGTATGCAGACCTTACCACTACCTCGTAGAAGTAGAGAGATTATTTCCTGATTTTTTTGGAACTTTTCAAAATCCATAAATGCATGTGGCATGCCACCATGAAGATTCAAGCCTGCAATTTATAGTTGACTTCAAAGAACATTGTCCTATTATACTAGTAAAAGTTTATTATAACCTCAAGAAAAGTTTGATAATAGAACAATTATTCAAGACATTTAGCATACAATTTAACTAGCCAGCACACATGAGTTGTCTTCCTATATTTGTAGCATTACTAGATTAATCCAGGGCCCTTCCGACGTCTCCTGTCCAGTCATGCTTCACTAGTCAAAACCTTATCGAGATCAGAATTGTGTAGCAGCTTCCGATGAAAGCTTCTATTGTTCCTCGGGAGTGAGAGATTGAGGCTCATCATACAGTGCCTCTTTAAATTTTGCTACGTCTTCAGACGTTGTGTAAGTCAAGCAGGTTTGGGAATACCTGGAAAAATTCACCCGATGGCTGGTCCAGGTTTCGTCATTGCAAGAGCTCGATCATGGCAGTGCAAAGCACAGCACTGCAAGCAAAACTATCTGCGTTAAAAACTGAACAAGAAAGAATCTAACAGAGAACAAGGAAATAGCCAGGGTGTTACAAATTGAGATGTTATGGCTCCTCTAAAATTGCAATATCAGCATCCCTTCATGGGATAAACTGAGAAGTGTCACCAGCTGGTATTATACTCCGCTGTTCTTTGGAGATCTGGAAGGGAAAAACATTCATCAATAATCACATCCATCTCAACATCTTCGCCTTTCATACTATAATTTATTTAGCTGTTAATCAGGGATTACCTTCCCAGGGTAAAATGAAATCCTGAAGTCAGCCTTAAAACCAATTTGCTCCTCAAGCCAATTGCATACATAAGGCTCCTGATCTTCAGGAGAACTAAATGAAAGATGGTTTGGAAAAATTAGCTCTTGGTCAGATTTACATAGCCATGGAACCAGCAACATAACATTTTCTGCTTTTATGATCTGGCTAAGTAAGCTGCTCGGAATAGAAATTTACAGCAGTTACTGTCATCGAAGGAAGATTATCAGTAGTGACTGTGTGCCTTCTATCATCACATAGGTTCTGCATGGTAGAATCTCCTTAAAATCCACCTTCATAACAATGACCACAATTCTTAAATCTAGTTCATCATTTATAATTTCATCTTCAACCATTAGGACCCTCCTCCGGTTAAGTAATGTAGGAAAAGTTCGCTTCGACTCGTGCTGCACAGTCATCCACAATCTTTTTGATAAATAAATTAAAGACCAGGAGAAGATAACTTATACTGTCCATAGACAACAGACAGACATTTAAAATAAAATTAAAAATTAGAACAGAAATCTTTATATTGAGGATCCGACACATCAAGCTTGACTGTCTATTACTCGCAGTATGTCATGCAAATGTTGCATGTTGGATATGTCAAGGATAAATTATGGAGAAACTATCCCATTTTACTGGTTGAAAGCCTGTAGCGAACAGTGCTACTGCCTACTGCAGAATTTACAGAAGATGAAAATGCTCCTGGATATATGTGCAACAATTTACAATAAATATAAAATGAGAACTCACGTAGACTGAATAACTAAGCATCAAAAAGAAAATAAAAAAGCACTCACGTAGACTCAAGGGATGTTCGGATAAGGTTTTTTTTAGTGACCTAAAAGATAAAAGCCAAAAGTAGGTACCTTTTAAACCTGAAGTTAAGTGCTTAAAGCATTTTGTGTCTTTGCCAACACTATAAAATATTAAAAAGTAAGTAAAAAGAACCTAAAAATAAGTCTATCCAAACACCCTCTGAATGCAGAGGTCAAGTATTGAAAACAGAAAATACATACAGCATTCAATAAAAAGGTACAGCAAACAGAATAGAAACAACTAAGACAATCAAAAATCGACCAGTAAATTTGTAAATCACAAATGAACTACTTATTACCTTTTCTTATTCCAATTTGACCCAGAAATGGGCGCAATTGTCTAACTAATATGCCAACAATTTTGGCACATCAAGTGGTGGCACTCCCTGCATAGATGAAGAAAATGTGAGGATGGAAAAGGAGAAGTGTTTCTCATACTGAGATAGACTTGCACATACCGAATCGTAGTACATAGTGTTTCTCATATATTAATGGAGGGGTTGAGGCAGGGGTAAAGTTTCAATATAAAACCATATTTGGAGCTGTAGGAACCAAAAGGAAACACAAATACAAAGTTAACAATGTGAATTATAGCTGATTCTTAAAAAGCATAACATCTTGCTTAAGACTACTAATATTAAAAGAATTGAAGAACGGAACTTGCTCCATCTCCTGATGAATAAGATAACTTTTAAGTTACAATTTGCTTAAATTTATTTTGTTTTAGGGAGGAGAAAAACTAGCTTGTTCTGTCACAGAGTAGTAGTTCACAACCGCTAGCCTAAACAGATGATTCATCAAAACCAAACACCTTACCAGTTACCACATTTCTTCAAACTGAGCGATAAAACAACAACAGCATAAATACTTCACAGCAGTTTGAAATAGAATCCAACAGAACATATTTTAGAACCAGAAAGTGCGACAGTTTTCTCAAAATTTTATCCACGTTAGACTAGAATAAAAAGCATAAAGAATATGTGAAAAGATGAAAATAGACGGAGGCGTGGAAGAAACAGTTTAGTATGGAAACTTGCCTGTTACCTGTCAGAAGTAGTTGCATATACCATATGATGACTCCAAACTGAACTCGTGGAAGACAAATTCCCCTTAAAAAGAACAGCCCACAAGAATGAAATCTTTATTCAGGCAACAGGGTACGACGGTGCACATGAAGATCTAGTTGTTGACATCCTTGACTGAACAAACATGTGCAATAAAATCACAAATACCAGGAACTTCATACTTCATTTGTTGTCTGCTCTGTCAAGTCCCTCTAGCAGCAATGTATAAGTCTGGGAACTAAGTCGAGAACCATTTTTCTCCATAATACTCAACAACTCAGAACATCTATCTACAAGTCCCCTCTTAAGTAAGCCATCAATTAGAAGTTTCCAAGCTACTTCATCATTATTGTACCCACACTCAAGAAGTCGAAAGAAGACTGCTTTAGCTTCATCATTGTTTCCGTCATCATACAACCCACATATAAGGAGCTTGTATGACTCCAAGCGTGGTAAAAAACCTAGTGTAAGCATAGTGTCAAGAAATCTTGTTGCAGCTTCATACATTCTCAGCTTACAACAACAATTTACCATTGAGGTGTACATATCTTCACAAGAAGACATTCCGCAACTATGCATACGATCAAGTAACTTCAAAGCCTCCTGAAGACGTCCTTCTCTACAGAGACCAATAGCAAGCGAACTAAAAACATTTGCATTTGGAGAACATCCGTGTTCCCCCATTTTCTCAAAGAGTTGAAGCAAAGTTTCATATTTCACTACTTTCCACACATCAGCAATATTAATGGAACTGGACTCTGTTTTGAGATCAACTCCTCCTTGGGCCAAATGTTTAACTAGAACGGAATAGGTGTAATGAGAAGGTTCATATACAGAATCATACATACATTTTAGCATATCGAAGGCTCGATTTAACAATCCTGCACGACCATAACCATCAATCATTACTGTATAGGCCATCAAATCTGGCCTAACTCCTGCCTCTTCCATTTTAGCCATCACATCTTCAGCTTCTTTCAATTTCCCTTCATTGTGATACGCAACCAGAAAGGAAGTGTAGATGCAGACATCAGGCTTGTGTCCCCTAGAAACCATTAAACTAAAAACTTTGTCTGCACGGTCAAAGGCACATTCTTTCAGTAGTTGCTCAATCAAGATACTGTAGGACTCGATTGTGGGTTCAACACCATTTTCTGGCATACTTCCAAGTAATCGGGCTGCTTCTAGTTGCTTACCCTGTTTACACAACCCGTTAATCAGCACATTATAAGTACATATGTTTGGAGAACAACCCTCCTCAGTCATTTTCTTAAACAATGCGAAGGCGAAATCAAATTTTTCAGCTTTGCAATGTCCATCAATAAGAGCAGTGTATATTGCAACATTAACCTTTATACCCTTCTCTTTCAGAGAACTAAAAACAGCGTTAGCTTCTTCAACTTTATCTCTTTCACATAAGCCATCAATTAGAGTGCCATAAGTCCACTCATCAGGAGCCAAACCATTCTCCTCCATCAATCTAACCAACCTAAATGCATTATCTATTTCACCCTCTTTACACTGTCCATGAATTAACAAGTTAAAAGTGACATTACTAGGAGGCAGTTTCCGCTCAAGCATCTTATCAAGTAGTGACATTGCCTTATGCACCTTTTTGGCCCTACAAAAGCCAGAAATCATTTCATTGTATGTACGTACATTTGGGATACAATTTTTCGATTCCATTGTGTCAAAAATACTTAATGCAACATCAACTAAACCTTTCTTACAGTATCCATCAATCAAAGCATTGAATGTCACCACACTCGGAACTAACCCCTTCTCTGACATAGCATTTAGTAACACTCTTGCTTCGTCAAGCTTGGAGTCTTTACACAAACAATCAACGAGAACAGTGTAAGTATGAACATTGGGCTCACAGCCTTTCTCCTTCATCTCATCAAACAAACTCAATGCTTCTGCCCTCCTATCCAATCGACATAACACATCAATGAGAATCGTATATGTCCGTACATTAGGAGAACAACCGTCATCTCCCATTTCCAAAAACAGCTTCATCGCCTCACTAATCCTCCTCATTTCACACAATCCATGAATCAAATTGTTGTATGAAACCACATTTCTTCGACAACCCTTTTTCTGCATTTCCCTAAAAACCTTAAAAGCACTATTTACATCCTTTCTCCTACAATGCCCTAATATAAACGACGTGTACGTGTGTGTATCCGGTCTCAAGCCAGCTTGCAAGATCTTACTCAAATAAACCTCAGCCTCAACAACATTACCCAATTTACAATAACCATTAATCATAGTATTAAAGGTATAAATATCAGGCTTAATCATATCGTTCAACATCTCATCATACACACATTTCATATCATCAACCATACCGAACCGCGATAACGCCATCAACAATGTATTATACGCCCACCCATTAAGCTTAAACCTAAACCCATCCTCACATTTATTCAACTCACGCACAAAACCCATCACAAAAACGACATCCTCGGTTGTTCCACATGATTTAATCATAGAAAGTCTCGTTCTTTCAGCTACCTGAAAAAGCTCATTGGAAATCAAAATACGCAAAAGGGGTGCATAAGATTGGACACTGGGTTTGAAAGAAGGGAGACGAGAGAGGTAATCAAAGAAGGAACAAGCAATATGGGGGTTAAGATTTGGGTTTTGCGAGAGGAAAGAAGAAAGATGAGAAGGGGAAAGTGAAGGAATTAGATTCTTGAGAGATGGGTGCTTTTGCCAATTTGGGTGTGAAAGGAGATTGAGAAGCTGGGAAGAAAGGGGGTCATTGGAATTGGGTTCTGACTCTTCTGGTGTCAAAATAGGTGAAGAAGAAGAAGAGATGGAAAATGGGAAAGATTTGATTAAGGTGAAGAAAAGAGAAATTGACTGACCTGAACGGAGTGAAAATGGAGTAGGCAACGCCGTCCATTGTATCATTGTCTTGGAAAATGGATTCCAAGAAGGAAGAAGAAGAGAGAAGAGATCAAATTTGGGGATTCATGGAGCTAAACGGAGCGGCGATTTTGTTATGCCGATACTTTTTTTCTTGCTGAGTGCCAGAGGCGGACTTCGGCGATAGTTTGCTGACATTAGAGGGGCGAAATTGCAAAATGAAGAAAAATAACCACCCTATTTAAAGTTGGCCAAAATTTACAAAGTTTTTGAAATTTAACCTCTCTTAAAATTAACTTCACACTTGGAAATATTCTTTTGGCCTAATTTATGTGATATATTTGAAATGCAAAAAGTCGTCTAGATTTTATATATATTTAAATATTTATCATATCCCGATAGATGGTGGACTGATGAAGGTAAAGCTTTGCATAGGTAAATTCGATTTGTTTAGTGGATTACTCTTTGGCCTAATTTATATGATATAATTGAAATGTGAAAAGTTGTGTAGATTTTATATGATTTTTAAGTATTTATGATGTCCTGATGGATGGTGGACGAATGAGGGTGAAGGCTTGCCTAGGTAGATTCAATTTGATGTGTTTAGTGGATTATCGATCTGATTTTCGATTTGACCAATAAGAAAATGCTCATATCGTAAACATATGAATTCCCCAATGATTTGACACGACAGAATGATAGTGCAACTTTACAGAATACTAATAAAATATAAACAGTTATAATTAGCATAAAAAGAACTATACAAGTGCGACACAAATAAAAGAGTTTGTTTCTTGTGAACTCAAAGTCAATTTGAAGTGTAAATTGAAGGCTAATGAGCAAAGTTAGTAACCGACAAAGTAGTGATGTTAATTCTTAATATTCATATAGGGATAAAGTACGTAATAAATTACTACAATCTTAACGAATTACTGATTTACTGAACAAATCAACATTAAAAAAAACTAAAATCGAATTGATAACAAAATAAAAAATTATAAATTTATTAAAAATCTATTAATCTAATAATAATAAACTACAATTTATTTTTATTTTACTTTAATTTATACATCAGTTTGATTTCTGCACAACCCCAAATAAAGACAAGTCAAATAGAATTATAATGCTTTTAGATTGGAATGGAACAAGAGCCTTAAATAATATTCCAAAAGATTTTATTATTGTGCTACCAACAATAGTTAGAACTAATTAGAAATGCCATTCAACTAACTAGGAAGCACTATTCATCTCTTCCATGACGATGACTACCAATTTTTGCATGATTAACTTGTAGTAAAATAATACGTGTGTATATATATATAGATAGATAGATGCATACATAAAATTTGTATAAAGTTGAACAAGTAAAAGATATGAATTCTGCATGGCATAATATTCGTAGAACACCACTGTAAGTTGTAAATATGTAGAATGTTATATAAGACATACGTGTTTACTTTTTTAACTCTATACAAATTTAAGTATCTATTTATGTGCACCCAAAGTATGTTTATGTATGAATGTCAATTGATGCCAAATTAAAAAGTATGTTTATGTATTAGCATTTCTGTTCTTGTTCAAATGTTATACTTATTAAATGACTAAATTTTAAAGATTTGTGTAGTAGCTAACGGCCCAAACCAAATAGCCCCTCGTCCAAGCCCACATCTCAACAGACAAAGGGATGTCATAAAGGGCTTTAGGTTAGGCCCATCATATAATTTGGGCTTTCAAATGAAACGGCCCAACTATAATGCCGCTCTACCATGGGCTGCAGATCTTTAGAGACACTATCACATTAATGGGCTTCCATTTCATAGGAAAATCTGTTTCTTCTTTTCCTTCTAGTCCTAGCAATGAAATGCTAGATTATACAATCGACCCAACCTTTTTTGTGAAGATAGAGAGATTGTTTTCGATAGACTCCCGCCAAAATACTAATCCCTCGACGACTAAGAAAACTCAAATTACTGTAGGGGACAGTGGCTACTCCAGTAGTAACGAAGAAAGGCCAGTTGAATATTCTTCATCAAAAAATTATATGTATAACGTATATAGAAAATTGTACGATGTATATATGAGTCAAAGTTATCTTTTATGTATATATATTAAATCTTGTAAAGGGGAGCCTTGGAGTAACTAGTAAAGATATTGTCATGTGATCAAGAGGTCATGGGTTCAAGTCTTGAAAACAGTCTCTAGCAGAAATGCAAGATAAAGTTACGTAAAATAGATCCTTGTGATCGGACCCTTCCCCAAATCCTGCACATAGTGAAAGCTTTAGTGCACCAAGCTTGCTCTTTTTCGTATGTTGAATCTTGTACAAAAGTAACGGAATTTCTAACTTTGCCATAAGATAACCTATAAAGTGTTAGATAAACAATAATATAATCAAGAAGCATTGTTGTGCTTTGCTGTCTTCCTCTTTCACTGTTCAAATTCTTGCAGCTACTTATAATTAATTTTCAGAAACATTTTAAGTGTGGATAATTAACTATATTATATCACATTTTATGAAACTTTGCTATATGACTTGTGCATTCAAATTAAACATAGATCAAAAGGGCAAAAGAAAGAAAAATAATGGTATATTATTATGGTAGCACCACACATGAATTTCCTCATGTGTAATAGCACACAAGATTTGAGATTATAAATTATTAATAGTCAGATCCTACATTCACTATTCAATGCTGACTAAGCTTGTAAAGTATATATATATATATAGAATATAGTGTGTTATCCACCACCAGAGGATGTGGTGCAGTGAATATGGCCTCCTCCTTTAATTAGAGGTCTCGGGTTTGAGTCCTACGAATGGAAAAATCATTGGTAGGGAATGGAGCCCTACGTATGCGGCACGAATCCAGATATAGTTGGCTCCAATGTGGACATCGGACACCGGACACTGAATGAAAAACGAAAAAGACATATATTAGGTATGTTTGGTACAAAAAAGTATTTTTCACACCGTTTTTTGTTTATTGTATTCTATCCATCCACCCGACACTCCACCCCTACACCTTGGCCATCCATCCTTGAGGTTCCACTCCTCGTCCCTTGCTACTCCAATTTTGTTTTGCTAAATTATATTTCCTAAATAATATTTTGAGATACCTACTTATTGAACATTAGAAATAAACAAACAAACAACTTTTTTTTTTTGAAATATTTTCTAGAAAAATAACTTTTATGGAAAATATTCTCCTTTATACCAAACATACCTATTATATTTACATTTGCTACTAAAAACAATAAAATTCATGTTTTGTCCTACATTGTCCAACCTATAATATAACATAGATTGGAAAAATAAGTAAAAACAATAGAGTATAACATGAATACATGATATAACTGCTTAGTTATATAAGTCAATTTCTATCATCTTT
This sequence comes from Solanum clarkiae, assembly GCA_011800125.2. Taxonomy (NCBI): domain Eukaryota; kingdom Viridiplantae; phylum Streptophyta; class Magnoliopsida; order Solanales; family Solanaceae; genus Solanum; species Solanum clarkiae. Next base: position 20,671,130 of record JAABOM020000002.1, read on the forward strand.
AACTGTCAATTTCTTTCCATCAACTAAGCTATTAATATTAACTTTTATTTTTCAAAATCTAAATGACTAGTTACTAGTATAAACATAAAGTGAAAGTCGTAAAATAGTTATGTCTATTTTTTTCGTGACAAGAGGAATTTATAGGGTAAATATTTACTCTTATGCAATAACTTGCAAACTACATACGAGAGGTAATCCCCACTAGGCAAATTCTGTGCGATGAGCTCGACCTAGAAGGCAAACTCCTTGCTGGCAAGGGGTTTCGAACTTGAAACGTCCAACATGAAAGTCTCAAGTCCAAACGATTGGGTCACCCTGAAGGGTAGTTATGTCATTATTTCCTTAATGAATGTGTCAAATCCAAATATGACAAGCTATATTATTCTGACTTTTTAAAATATTCGACGGATGCATAGTATATCTTTGAAAGATCCCACATGAATACCACTATATTTTTAGAGAGTCCAATCAACTTAAATGACAAATAAAAGTGAACTAAAGAAGTAAACTACATCAAGTAATATAAAACGAAAAAAATATCACAAACAAACATAGGAACTTGTAGTAAATCAAACCAAGGTTTTCACACTTTTTTTTTACAGCTTTCTACCTAGTAAAAAAAAAAAAAACTTGAGCATTAAAAGGTAATGAGCATTACCATGGCAACACATTAATAAGTCAGAAAAGTAAAGAATGTCCTCATTATTTTTCAAGATTTCAGAAGAAAAAAAAGCAGTTTTTAATTTCACTATAATTAAATATATTGTCTGCGTTTCTTTCATTTGTGAAGTAGTAGTTAGTCAATGCAACTTTCGACGCTCCTCATGGGTCATCTGAAAACAGTCGCTTTATGTTTTTAAACTGCGTACATCCGACCCCCCACCCCGCAATGAGCGGGAGCCTTTTGAGGCACTGGAGTATGTTGTTGTTGTTGTATAATTAAATATATTCCATATCCAAGTAAAATCCCAGTCATCCCCCAAAGAAAAGAGGATAATTAATTTTTTTTTAAAATTGTCCTTATCATGAAAGATCTAAGAAGAGACAGATAATCATGTGTTAATTAATAAAAAAAACTTCACCCAACTTTTATAGCCAACTATAAATAATTATACTTAGCTTTGTTGATGACATATTACTCCATATAGTGCACTCTAGTTCAACAATTTCTTCACCTTTGTTTCCAAATTGATCATCCATTTTAAATGGAGATTAATAATTCAACAAGCCCCAAGAAATCAAATGTCATGAATTTTCCAAAAAATATGAAGGATAAAGTTGTGGAAATTGTGAAGAAAACAATGAAAATTGGAAAAGATGATCCAAGAAAAATTTGGCATGCATTTAAAGTGGGATTAGCTCTTGCTTTAATTTCATTGTTTTACTATTATAGGCCTCTTTATGATAGCTTTGGACAATCAGCTGTTTGGGCTGTTTTGACTGTCGTGGTTGTTTTTGAATTCACAGCAGGCAAGTCCTTTTAGTAATGATTATCCTTCTGATGTCCGAGTTCGATAAAACTTGGACATATAGATAACTGTGTTGTTCGAGTCAATTTTTTCAGTTCTAGTAATGTTAATTATTATTAATTTATTTATTTATTGGATTTTTCAGGTGCAACTTTGAGCAAGTGTTTGAACAGAGGTTTTGCCACATTAACAGCTGGGGCACTAGGTGTTGGAGCAAAATATTTTGCTGATTTGTTTGGAAAAGAAGGGGAGCCTATTGTTCTGGGTTTTTTGGTCTTTATACTAGGTAGTATATTCTTTCGAAAACAGTCTTTCTATCTCTGTGAGATAGTAATAAAGTCTGCATATGTAATTATATAATCCATAATTAGCTTCATGAAATAATAAATAATAGTGAGGAGAAAATAAAAAGTAACTTCAATCTCATTTTACCAAAAAGGAAGGATGTGGATGGTTCACAAAACAATTAATAATAATTTATTATTACTAAATGACATAAAACCTTTTCTAGACATACTATTTATCATAATTTTATGCATAACTTTGAGTTTCACGTTAAAAATATTGAATTCAGATAAATTTCACTCCATCCCACAATGCTTTATCCACATGAACATTAAATTTAATTAATTGGAACTTTAATGTAATGCACTTACAAAAACACAAGCAATTAAACGAAATCACCTAGTATTAATTAAAGTGAACGACCATCTAATTTCTCAATATACATATACATACACATTCAATTATAATCGTCATTTGAGTGATTGATGTTGAACTCGACTTGAAAACTAAAACAAGAAAGTCAAACCGCAAACATTACTAAATTCTAATTTTTAACTATTTTTTTTAATTTACTTAATTATATTTTCAACGTATATACAGGTGCACTAGGTACATTTACTCGATTTTTCCCACACATGAAGAGGAAATATGACTATGGGATCTTGATATTTGTGTTGACCTTCAGTATGGTGACTGTGTCTGGTTATCGTGTGGACCAAATATTAGAGTTGGCTCATCAAAGACTGTCCACTATTCTTATTGGAGCCGCCACCTGCATGATTGTCTCTTTGGTTGTTTGTCCTGTTTGGGCCGGAGAAGATCTTCATAACCTTATTTCTACTCATCTTGATAAACTTGCAAATTTCTTAGAAGGTCAGTGAATATTCTTTTTATTTTTTCGAGATATTTAAGGATAAAATTGAAACGATACAGAGATCAGCAGATGATTTAAGACTTAGAATTTAAAATAATATAAAATATAATAAAGGTGGTGAATTTACTTATTGTTTATGTGTTTAAGGTATCTATATATATATATAAGGAGCAAGATTTAGTTATCTATGTAGCTCAGTTGGTTGATTACCTGAACTCTCACCTTGTTGGTGAGGGCTCGATCCCCCACATTATAATCTCCCTTCCCCTATCTCCATTTTTTAAAAAAAAAAAAATAGTTATCTAGAGAATGAACTAGCTAGGCAAATTAATTTTACAGCGTTAATTAGGGTATAAGTTACTTTTTTGTTACAACGATATTTGACTCAAGTTGTAATTTTGAAACTTGTGTCATTAATATCGAAATTAAAAAAAATAATTTACTTATGAATATAGAAATGAATCGTTAATTGTCAACCGTTCATAATCAATAATATTAACGTGTGTAACATAAGATTTCTGCATGTCATTCTTTTTTAACGAACTAGTAAAGAAATAGTGACACATAAAATTATTTTGTATGTATGATCCATGTGGGGAAAAACAAATAAAATGAATAAATTAATGAATATACATTTTATTTTCTTGCAGGTTTTGGAAATGAATATTTCTGCTTTTCAGAGATTGATGAAAGTGGAAAGGTGGCCTCTAAGGAAGACAAAGGAGGATTCCTTGGAGCCTATAAATCTGTTCTTAATTCTAAGGCCACTGAGGAATCCTTGGTGAGTAAAAACAGCGTTGAGCTACTTTCATCCAAGGATCGTCGAAATTTCTTTTCGAATATATATGTTAAATATAGATATTTTGATATATATTAATTGTTAAATATTGTAGATACAAAAATTACTCATTCATGTTCTAAAAAGTATGAACACCCTTGACGAACATGCTGGTTCCACCACTGAGTAAAAAAGATCATTATTTCAAGTATTATCTTATTATGTTGGTCGATAAAATACGTCTGATTCACACATCACGTGTTATATCGAAAAAATAAATGTACTATATTGTTTATTTTTAGGCAAATTTTGCATGGTGGGAACCTGGTCATGGATCTTTTAGGCTGCGTCATCCATGGAAGCAATATTTGAAGATTGGTGTCCTTGCTAGAGAATGTGCATGCCATCTTCAAGCACTTAGTGGTTACTTTAATTCCAAACCACAGGTATAATATAAGATTATAATAGAATATATTAGTTTATTTAATTCCATTTAATCATATAATATTAGTACTTTAAGTTCACTAAATTAAAGAAAAATACCAAAAAGTCTTACACAATCGTGAAGAGTTTATTTTTAAAGTGATCTTATAACAGGACATAGTTGAAGAATATTCTGACCAAAAAAGGGAATTATTGAAGCATATTCTAACTTCTCTTAATTACCGTAATCGTCTGCTGTGTTTAGTAAAGAGCTAATTACTATTTTTCTATATCCTTTTTTAATGTATATAAATCTTGTAATCTATATACATTAATTCAGCTTCACTTACAAAAATTAAAATTTTGAAGTATTAACATGTAACATTTAAAGCATGATATATTGAATATAAAGACAGTTTAATAATCAGAATTAATGTATCTAGATGAAAACAAGAGACTTTTGAAATTTTTAAAAATGAATAAGGATAACAAAAAATATAATAAATAAAGAAGTGTAATTAGATAATTAGTGATCGTTTCGTCTTAATTCACATGTGATACTTTTAAAATCCCATTTGATCATAAAACATAGTATTCAATTTGTTTTGAACCTATTTTACTTCATTAAAAAAGATGTGTTTGACTAGAAATTGGATTTTTTTGAATATTTTTCACAAAAAATATAACCAAATATAACAACTCCAAAAAATATGAAATTATAAATATATATTTCGTGTCATTATTTCCTTATGTACTTTCAGTATGTGTAATTTTACCTCTTGTAATATTCATTTAATTATGTAAATATTTTAATCTAATTATTAAATTTAATTTATTTCTAGGTACCAACTGAATTCCAAATAAAAATTGAAGCAGCATGCGCAAAAATGTGCATAGAGTCAAGTAAAGTCCTAAAAGAATTAGCATTTTCCATCAAAACCATGACACAACCGTCGTCCTCCGCCGCAGAAACCCATCTCCGCCGCTCGAAAGCCGCCATCGACGACTTCAAAATCATCCTCGCCACCACCGAAACGCTATTGCTCTCCGACAAATTGGACCTACTGGAAATTTTCCCGGCGATGACGGTGGCGTCCGTACTAATTGACGTCATCAATTGCGTCGATAAAATCTCCGACGCCGTTGAGGATCTATCGGTTCAAGCACATTTTAAAAAGGCGAAGGACAAGGAATTTTCTTCTCCATCGCCGGAGAAACCGCCGCCGCAACACCACCAGCTGCTCCACCGCGGAATTGTGAAGCCGGTCGTCGATGTGGACGACGTTGAGAATGGTGATTCTGTTGTGATTGAGATACACGGTGGTGGTAGAGGAGGAGCCGCAGCGGAGAAGGCGGTGGCGCCGGCGGAGGTGAAAAAATGAGAGTAGTATAGGGGGGAAAGTTTAAACGAACTTTTTGAGTAGTAAAAACTTTCCATTTCTAATTTAAGTTATTTTCCAGTTAGTCCAATATTATATTGCTCGAATTCTTTAAAATTAACGTAAAATAAATGTTGAATTTTTTAAAAATATTAATAATATCTTTTTTTAAAAAAATTCATCAATTCATCATGATAGAAGAAGAATTCGAGCAAGATAGATTGTATATATGAGTACTATGTAGCTTCTTGACCAGAGCAACTTTTTGTTATTTTTCTTTTAATTGTAAGTATCTTGGTTTTGGTCTATTTCTTTTTGCATAATAATACGTTGAACACAACTTCACGGTATAGAGAACATAATTCTAAATTGAAAGATGTAAAGATAAAGGATTAAAATAGAACATTAATGGATCGTTTGGTTTGAATAGAAGTTATGATGAGATTAATTATATTCGAATAAATTATGATGAAATTAATTATACTAAGAGTAGTTTTTGTTGTTTGTTTGGTTTGACATGTTCAAACTATTCGGTACAATTTCTAAGAATAAGATGTTTGTATACCAAAATACCCTCCACCTTATTTAGTCTTCTTTTTTATTTTTTTTTTCGAGCTTTAGTTATTCATTGTTAAAATTAAATTTTCATTTTATTTAGTGTATGTGTATGCATTTTCATGATTGTGCCATTCGTTTTTAAAATTAAAGTTTCATCTTATTTAACTTAAAAAATAAAA
>JAABOM020000002.1:20677174-20773175 GCA_011800125.2 Solanum clarkiae
ATCACAGAAATATAGATATACTTATCTTCTAGAATAGTATCTCCACACACCAGTATATAAATAGATCTAACACTTACAACAAGATTATTGGAGATACAATAAATGCTCAATCTCATAAACAATACAAAACTACATCAATCATATAAGATATGAGATGAAGTGGATTCCATGAGATGTATACAATGTAATACAATGTCAAATAATCATAATGCATGTCAACCTTCGATACACATCCGTTGGCCATATATATGCCTCAGTCGGAACCCATAAGGGACCATATATCTGCTGGAGTCATTTTTTCTTCGGCAATAACTTTCATATCTAGCTGGAATTATTTTCCTTTGACTTTTTATTTATTTTCATTCTTTTCTTTTTACTAGCGGGAACTATTTTCCTTCGGTTTTTCCTCATCAATGGATAATCAAACAAGTGTATAATAATGACACATTAATTAGGTTCAAAGAAATAGAGTATGCAAGATGTCCATAAGTATCATGTATATCAACCATACAAATAGAATAATTCTCAAATGTCTATATCACCATAATATCACAAGATCAATCAAACCTCAATATAAACACCATCTTGCTATCAATATCAAACGATTTAAAAGATCACATAGGTTACAAATCGACAATTAAGTTATCAGTCAATATATTACCATAAGAATAATCATTCACTCTGGCATATTATTATCAAGCCTATAATGATATAATTCTACACCCAAAGTACTCAATCCGTGCACATAGGAGCATAAAAGGTTCATCCATACTTAACAAAAGGTTCAAAGCGAATGTGGAGGAGAACCAGGTTCACCTCTGCAAAGGCGGAGGACTGGACCGTAAACATGGAGGACTGGACCACAAATGCAGAGAAAGACTAGGTGCAACCTCTGCCACTACAGAACACCTGGCGCGAACACAGAGAATAAGTGGGGCTATACCAGATGCCTTGTACCAACAATTCTTAACAAGAACCAAAACTCAGAATGGGCACTCGAAACTCATCTACATTAGAATTTCACAAAGTAAATATGTATCTAAACTAGAAACGATGGTCCGAACTCAACGGAATAATCAAAAGTCAATTTTGGGACCTCTACGACACAATTACCAATGCCACTCGAATAAACTAATTTGAAACTTGAAATATCAAAACTGTCCTAAAAAAACTCCAAAAACTAATACATGTTGATTTCTAGCGTTAGTTCGACCGTCCGGAACTACTGGAATTAACAAAATTTTGATACGAGCTCCCGAACCCCGAATGTTGACCAAAGTCAAACTTATGATCTACAATGAGTTCAAAATGCAACTTTAGGCCTAAAATCTTTGTTTTAACTTCAAATTCAGTTCTAAAAGTTTTCTAGACTAGATTCGACATTTTAGAACTGATGAAATCGATAGAATCGAATTCTGATATTCGAAACTCAAAATTTTCACAAAACTCAAAATTTTCAACTTTTAGCCTTTTAAAACTCTTTCTTTTGCAAATCTCTAACTTTTTATGATATTTTCTAAGTCTGACTTTTGGGCTTATTCAACAATGACTCAAGATAACTTTCAAGAAGAATAAAATGGTAATTTAATCAAAAATATAAAAAATGACCTTCGAGGTCATTACAAAATTTCGCTCTTAGTTTTTATCCGTTTAAATTCATAGGAGTTCTATGTACTGCTAGGATGTTCCTGATTTTATTTTGATCATCATGCGCTAGGAACAATTAAGGTTAATGGTAGAAAATATTTTCTTGATGAATATTGAATTGACTTTGATGTTGTCATGGATGTTTTCATGATGTTAGGTTAATCTTAGATAATTTTGGTCCTATTCAAATATAGATTTCAAAATATGACTTTGGTTACTCTAATTCATGCTAGCTTAAGTCCATCGTGCTGTATATGCTGCTTGATTCAAATTTGCTATTGAAGAGTTACTACTTTTGAAAGTAATGATTTTTCTTTCACTTCATTTCCTTTGATGACTTCGTTGCTTGTGTTCTTCATGGCTTATAATATTCAACCACAGTTTAACTTGTTAAATAATTTGTCTCGATATGACCTAAGCTCATCCTAGCAACTGTTAATCTAAATGGTTTCAAAACATATGAATTCTCTTAACTTTTGACTCAAACGTACTTGGATTTTGCTCAAAATTAATCCTTTGTACTTTAGTTCGCCATTTTCCGGAGTTCAGCATTTTCCTAAGCTCTATATTCGCTTAAGCTAAAAGCACCTCTGGTTATTTATGCCATTTTTGTGTTGAACCTTATAGATTAATACTTGGATAGCTGGATTGTGGTTTAAGTTTGAAGTTTTGTCCATATAATAAATCTGCTTATCTAAGCATAGTGTCCCTTAATGGCTTTGATTTATTCATAGTTATCTTGATATGTTTCTGGATTTGAGTTTGAAATAAAGCCTTTCCTATGGTTTGTTCCCATATTTTACATCGATTTGGGATCTCATTTAGTTTAAATCATTGCCTTGCCTAGCCAAAAACGGTTTCATTACTTTTGCTTTGATGTTGAATATGTTGGCTGTGCAATCTCATATGATCACTATTCATTTTGCCTTTTTGTTGATAAATTTGAATTAGTTTGGGCCGTAGTCACCTTGTTGCTTTCTCATCGTTATAAATTCTTATTAGTGTAAGCATAATATCATATAATAGATGTATTCAATTTCTGTTCTTGCCTGATAAAAAATATTTTTATATTGATTTTCTATTTCAAGTTTCCTATATTGCATCTACCTGTTATAGTTTTGGGTTGTTTGTTCACATGAACAACATGATTTCTAGCCAAACACTATTCTAGCATGACATCATTTTTCCTATAATAATTTTGGGATATATATGTATTTCCTTATGTTTTCCCGTCCAGTAAGCTTTTTTCAAAGGGGCATCTTTCCTTATCTTTGGATGTAATTAATACTTGATCCATTATACTATCAATTTTTTGATTTTAGCTATTTAGTATTCATATTGTAAAGATTTTAAGACCATGATGGATATACGTTAAGTGGTTGTCAAATTAGTGTGAAGAAATTGATTTTGTTGTATTCCATACGCTTAACTATTTTAGTAAAATCCTATCATTATGGATGACTAGTCCTTATTATTTTCCTTTTGCATGAACTCCTCAATCTGAGTCTCCATGGATTCGTTCCTTGCATATTGATGAATTTCGAGTCAACCCTATCATATATTTGGAGCAACATCAGGTCCAGGAGAGTATTTTACTAGTCTAGAAAAGGTGGGTATAAGTTTTAGAAGCTGAAAAAAGTTGTATACACTGCTATACAGTGTATATACAATGCAGTGATACAGGGCGAAATGGGTTGCAACCCAACTGAGGTAACATTTTTCAGTAGGTTATAGGCTAGGGCAGGCACAATCAGTTATAAAAATTGGGGCAGGGTCAATGTTTGGGCTGCTAAGCCCAAAAGTTTTTGAACTTGTTTGACATTTATTGGTTATTTATAATTATAGTTATATGATATTTGTTAATTCTAACAATAACATTAATTATTTATTTAAATTAACTTAATTAAATTTCCCAAAATGAGAAACCATTCACGTTAATTGTTTATGTAATGATGACGTATTTTATTTACTTAATTATTTTAGAAAATTTTAAATTTTTCAAAGAATGGTCAAGTTGTCATTTTTTTCCCTAAAATGTATCTTTTAAATTTTAAGTCATCTTTAACTTAAGTATTAATAAATGTTGATTTTTTTAAATTGATAGATCATTTATTATACTTTCATAAATTAAAAATACTCCCTTTTCTTCAAGTCTTTGTTTTTAGTTAAGCTTTTTCACAAATTTCACCCATTCAAAATATCCCAAACATTTTTCTTAAAAACTTAAAATTTTAATACTTAACCAATTTTGGTAGAATTTAGAAAAAAATTAGAAGTTCAACTCGTCTTTTATTTTTAAATTAATTTTTCAAGACTAATTAAGTTTTTGTTTAGAATACTAATTTAAATTGGCGTTTTTTAAACTAAATTAAGTTTAAATTGATTTTTCCTAAAAAGTCATTTTCCCAATAGATATAAACATTTTCCTAAACCTTTTCAAATGTATACTTTTCTTAAATCATTTTGTATTAACCTAACTTTGACTGGTTAACTATTTTTAATAGATCCTAAAAGATGCTTAACCCTTTCCTTTTAGAATAATTAGGACTTTTATCTAGAATCACATAGGTTAACTAGACCATTAAATGGAGTTAATTTTAGCATTATATTAGTTAGCTTTTTAGGTATCCTAATTTACTTTAAAAATAATTAGGTGGCAACTTCTTAAGTTAATTAATTTAGTAATCACAAATGTGTTGTACACCGTTTCACCTCGAGTTAAAATAGAGCATAACAATCAGAAAAAGGGACTATGCCTAGTACTTCAGCTTGACCTTAGGTCCGAGAGGAGCCACAAACTTCATCCAAGGAAGAGGCATAGTATGATCAGACCCTATCTTCATATTCTACTTGTTGAGTACAATGCAGTTTTGATGATGTGAAAAAGACTATGAAACATGTTGATCAGTTAAGTTCTTGATTGCACTATCTCAAAGAGGGTATGAGAAGATAGTAAAAGTTGTGGAATGAATAAGGTCTTATAGATAAGTTCGCAACACAAATGTAGGAAGACAGTTTAACAATCACATGTGAAGAAAAGAGTTGAGGTCAAGAAGGAGTTCTACTTGATGAAGAACTCTACTACAGGAAGAGGTGACAACACATGAGGAGTTTGACCTTCAGAAGAACTCCTCAGGAGTATGATTAAATAGAAGTGGACATCGAGAAAGTAGATCAATGCAAAGACAGTGCAAAAAAGTAGGGTGCTTAAATTAAGTACTATGAAGTGAAGAAAACAGCTAAACACACTGTTCCTTCTTTGAGGCTTAGCATAGGAAGTCTTTTCTTTTGTTGAGTCATATCGTACTACGTTAGTTTAGTGATCTATAAACTGAAGCAAGGTATAATATTCAAGTTGAGGACAACTCGATGACTTGGGAACATAAATCTTGGGAGGTTTGTGTGAAGTTATGAGTTTTGAAGCTTGTTTTTTCTTAGATTATTAGAGCTTGTAGTGTTTTGTTGAGACTAATTTAATTATGTGAAGTTGGGTAAAAAATCCTATAATGGTACAGATCGTGGATTTTTCACCTTTGTAAGCCGGATGTTTCCATGATAAACACTATGTCTCATTTTTTTTACCTCTATGAAACAAGTCCGATGACTTGGCTCTACAATTAGGCGTATCTATATGTCATGCAAATCTATCACTACTACTATTGCTCCCCGTCCAATGGTTTAACCAATTCTAACAGTCACTCATCCTATGATAGTCAAGTTGGTTATGATTATAAATTTGAGAAGAAGATATTAGGAATATTTATAGGTTAGGTCCTCCCATATTTTTGAGTTCCTCGAGTAAAGATTCCATAAAATTCTTATCAGTAACTAGGAGAGGTTGTATTACTTCAGTTTGTTTGAGTCGCATCTAGTTGATTATACTACTTTCTAGCCGGATGAACCATCAAAATGGTGGTGGAGGTCATATCTTCGTTATGGTCCAGTAGGATCACCACCAATGATGTGGACTTAGTTCTTTGAGGTTTTCCTAGAGAAGTATGTACCTCATAGTTTTAGAGAGAGGTTGAAAGATGAGTTCATAGATCTAATGCATAGATAGATGTTAGCTATTGAGTATGAGGTATGATTCCATGAGTTATCTAGGCATGCTTCCTTGTTCATGCCAATAGAGGAGGAGCGAAAGTAGATTTATTAGAGGGTTTTCATTTCCTATGAGGTTAGCCACAAATCAGATGGTAGCATCAGGTTGGTCATTTCTGTAGATAGTAGACCATGCACACACTATTGAGTTTATACATGTTAAGGCTTATAGGGGGAAGTGACAAGATGCCTTGTCATTAAGGTTGTTTCACCAGGAACTAGTCACATGACAGGAGTCCTTCTGGTAAGGATTATCTACAAGAGGTTCCACCTAGTAGGCCATTTTAGGTGTCTTTGTAGATTACCAATGTTGGATCTGTGGGTACTAGTAGTCACGCTAGCCAGTTATCAGGTCAGTCATGTTAGATTTAGTCATTTAGGTATTTAAGCCCCGATAGTTACTCGAGTTTAGTTAGGCCATATTAAAGGTGTTCATTTGGTGGATTGTGCTATGAGTATGACATGATAGGTAGCTTTACTAGGGAGTATCCTACTAACAAACACCACAGATGCTAGGGTCAACAAGGTTAGTCTCCAAGGGCTCTAGTTTAGCTGACCAAAGAAGGTGCAGGGTGGAAGGGGTGAATCTCAAGGTACTCGATATAGTCCTCAAAGCAGGATGATTTGGTAGACGTGGTGTACATGTCTATATGTATTCTTTTCTTGGTAGACTAGAGGTGAAGGCATTAGATTCTATCATCACATGTATTATCTCCCTCTTATCAGCCTACTTATACTTCATTTAATTTAGGACTTGCCTATTCATATGTGTCTGCCTATTATGATACTAGATTGAATGTGTTGTGTGACTGCTAATTGTGTCTATGCATGTATCCACCCTCATGGGTGATTCTTTGGTAGTGGATTAAGTGTATCAATAATGTGTGGCGTCCATTTTAGAGTATGATATTAGAGCAAATTTGATTATGCTGGATATGATGGATTTTGACTTGATATTAGGCATGGACTGATTGTCTCCTCATCATATAGTTTTGGATTGCTTTTATAAGATCTTTAACTTGTGTATTCTTGGTATTCATTTGATTGTATCGATAGATACAACTAGACTTATGCTGAGTGATGTGATCTATTTTCTCAAGGTTCAACGGTTAGTAGGAAAGGGATATCTATCCTATCTTGCTTCTGTCTATGATACTAGTACTAACATACCTTCTGTTGATTCTGTTTTAGTGGTTAGAAGTTTCTTTATCTATTTCTTACCAATCTATCTGGTCTTCTTCTTGAGCATGATATTGATTTGGCCTTAATGTGAAGTTGGGTACATAACAAATTTCTATTCCACCATACCAGGTAGCTACAACTGAAAAGAGCAAGATTAAGGTGCAGGTTCAGTACCTCTTATGTAGATGGATCATCAGGCCTATTATATCTTTTGAAAAGCCTAAAAACGCCCGAAAAAGTGCCTCGAAAATGTTCATAATTGTAATTTTCATATATCTCAAAATTCGTATATGATATTGAAAATCCTACTCCACATTCGTGATCAGGAGGAAAAATTAAGTGGGAAATGGGCATAATTCCAATTTTAGAGCAACCGTAGTAAAAACTAATTTTCCAAAATTTATGATTTCCAGAGGAGATCCGTGCCCTGGTCGCAACACGCCAGGGTCACGGATAAATGTTATTTTGTGATGCAATTTCTATTTCTACCCAAGGGCCTTGGGGCCATATCCTCATGCCTAGTTTTGCATAAAAACACCTATACTTAGCCAATTTCAACTATATATCACTCAAGACCTTCTCAAAATCCTCTCTAATACTCAACCAAAATATTTCATTCAAATTCGACTATCTCAAGCTTAATTCTGGATCTCAAGAACTCCATCCAAGCTCTAGGTCCTCTTCAAGCTCATCTCAAGGAAATCAAGTTTGAGGTATGTGGGTTTCATCCCTTGGGTGCTTTTACCCATGGAGGCTCATCTTCCTATCTTATGAAAATTGCATGTTTTCAAGTTGTATTATCTATTGTTATCTTTTATTATGTATTATAAGCATGAAATATATTAGTCTTTTATGAAATGTTGATTAAACATGCATGTCTATCAATCTCAAGCTTATAATATGAATTGGCTTTGTCAATTGAGAATATGTATGTTTTGAGCCATGAAAATATGATCTATTATGAGATTTAATGATGGATTTCAAGGTATTCTATATGAGGATTTTACTATGTGTTGGTGGGTTGATTTACATTGAGTTTTCTCATATGATTTCACTCTTGAATTGCATGATTTTGAACTAGCATTGCACACCCACCAAGTATTTGATGAAAGGTCTTTTCAAGGATTCTTAAAGCTATAGATGAAATATTGTATGATTTGTGAGTAAAATGACTTTATGATGATCTTGAGCTTCCACAAGATATATTGAATTCATGAAAATGTCTATGATGTTGTAATGCCGAATGAGGCCCTTTTCAAAGATTTGACCTCTTGTGAGCCTTTGATGTTAATGCAAGGGTAATGTTTGATGATAATTTATTCTTATGTTTTAAATTTAGGCTCACCATTAGAGGACAAAGATGTTTTAGAGCTACTTGAGTTATGCTTCTATGTTCATTTCAAGGTACTAAAGATACGGTTATTTCAATTATTCCATGGAATTAGACGTAGCACCGATGGGTTTAGGAGATGCTCTCTTTTCTCAAACTATGTTGCAAGGTAGGAGTATACATTACCCTTTCTTTACTACTAGATCCATTTAGTGCACTTTCTCTTGAGATTCTTCTCGAAATTAGATCGTGTTCCCGTAAGGTGAAGTTTCTTGATGAAATCCTTTTTGAAATTAGGTCATGTTCCCGTGAGGATGGTTACTTCATATGAAATTGGGTCATGTTCCCGTAAGTTTGAAGTATAGTTTACCTTGGTGAATAGACCACCTCTTTACCAATGAATGGTAATCATCGTGATTCCAAGTTGTAGCTTACTTGGTCTTATTCTTTATCGGTTGAGGTCTTTTCTCACATATTAATTATGTTCTATGTAAGTTAAATAATTTACAAGCATATTTTATTTCAAGCATTAATCATGCATGCCATATTGAAATCATGCTTATCTATTGCTTATTACTATGCATTTTGACTATATTGGATTATTTGTTGTTGCATGGCATCCTACATACTTAGTACATTCAAATGTACTAATGCATATTTTTTCCTACATGATATCACCATGTAGGGACCGGAGCTCTTCTTGATCATCTTCCACTTGGAAAGTGAGATTATTCGAAGAAAAGCTTGGTGAATCCTCAAGTTCGGGGACACTATCTACTTTCTCTTGCTATTCCTAATACTTCTCGATGTTGAATGTATGATATTACAAGAGTGAGCCCGAAAAGTGTCTGGGCCCCTGCCCTATTCTAAATTTAGAGGTGTTGTTAGAATATTATGATGTATTTATGCTATAAGCTTGACCATTTATGCTTTTATGATATCAAAGACTTCCCTAAGCCCCATTTTACCTTTTATATTATCTCTTGTAGTTGTTTACTTTACTTCCACGACCAAGGATGTGTAATTGATATGCTAAGAGGCTTGTTTGGGTCCCTTCGAGTTCGCATTTGTCATGTCATGTCTAGGCCCCAGGCTTGAATTGTGACAAAATTGGTATCAGAGCACTAGGTTGTTAATGGTCCTCGGAATCCAATATACCGTGTCTATTAGAGTCTTATTCATAGCTGTGAAACACGCCACAACTACGAGTGAGAGACTATGAGGCGTTTTAGGAAATGTTTCAGTTCTTCATAATCTATATCATACGATAGAGTTAAGTCCCCCTAAGACTTATTCCTAATTCTTAACCATTACGTTTTAGAACATGTCTCAAGCTATTCACTACGGTGACATTTCTAATGCGTAGGTTCGCAATAGTCTATGGATATTGGATAAAGATATGACCGCCCAACTCAACCAATGGGTAGGCACCCCCGAGAGCTTAAATGATAATAGGGGGAGAAAAAGGCCAAGAGAGTCCAAGTTGAGGGTGCTTCATCTTCTACTAGAATACCGGTTCCCAAGTTCACAAAGAAAAGGACTCTTTTTGCCACTTGTCAATGGTATGGCAAGGAATATCAAGGAAGGTTCTTGGCGGGGATTGTGGATTACTTCAAATGTGGTGGTGTTGGGCATAAGATGAGGGGTTTCCTGGTAGCATCAAAAGAAGGGAG
Organism: Solanum clarkiae; assembly: GCA_011800125.2. Classification (NCBI taxonomy): domain Eukaryota; kingdom Viridiplantae; phylum Streptophyta; class Magnoliopsida; order Solanales; family Solanaceae; genus Solanum; species Solanum clarkiae. The sequence goes on from JAABOM020000002.1 coordinate 20,687,108, forward strand.
AAGAAGTGCACAAGTTTAAGGGAGGCCCCCATATGCTAAGAACAATGGCAATGGTGGGATGACTCGTCCTAGGTGCCCAAAATGAGGGAGAAATCATTATGGCACATGTCTGAGGAACACGGGTGCATATTTTGGGTGTGGCAAGATGGGCCACAAGATTGTTGACTGTCCATATGTTCAAACGAAGGGTGAGGGTGTTGGTGTTCAAGCTTCTCCTCCATGCCACAAGTATGGGAAGGACCATCCGGGAGATTTTTTGGCTGATTTGAGTGCATGTTTATAGTGTGGTGCAAAGGATCACGAGTCCAGACATTGTCCATGGGTTACTAAGGGCTTTGAGAATGGCAGTCGACGTGCACAACCATACCCCTCTTGGGGGGGTCATTAGTTGGCATGGTGCTTTGAAGATATGTAAAAGGGCTTGGATTTTGATGTGCATACTTTGATAGGTCCGGGAGTCACCATTTCTTTCATTATTCCTTTTGTTGCTAGTAAGTTTCATGTGTGTCCCAAATTGCTATGTGAACCTCTTAGGTGTCTCCCCCCCATTGGTGAGTCTATTGTTGCTAGAGAAGTTTATAGGGGATTGGCCCATGTCCTTATTGCATAAAGTCTTGTCTTGTGATTTTTTTGAACTTGGCATGGTGCATTTGGAGGTTTTTGGATGGTTTGATTACATGTATATCATGCTTCCGTTGATTGTAGAACTCATAGAGTTAGATTCCTATTTCCCTAATGAGCCCATTCTTGAGTGGGAGAGTAGTAATATAGTTGTCAATGCAGATTCATTTCATGTACTAAATCCTAAAGGTTGAATTCTAAGGGTTATCTTTATCATCTTGTGAGGGTTAGGGATGTTGAGTCCAAAGTCCTTCCTATAGGGTTGGTTTCGGTGGTTAATGAGGTTTTTGATGTCCTTCCCGATAGGGGCTAGTCACCTTTCTAATATTGGTCTTTGGTTCGAGTATCACCAAGTGAGGGTAAGAGAGTGTGATGTTCCTAAGATGGATTTTTCGGACTAGATATGGGCATTTTGAATTGTGGTAATGTCCTTTGGCTTGACTAGTGCACTGACAACATTTATGGATCTCATGAATAGGGTATTTGAACCCTATCTTGATGTGTTTGTGGTGGTTTTTATTGATGATATCTTCATTTATTCCCAGAGTGAAGAGGAGCATGTGAGACATTTGAGGATAGTGCTACAAATTTGGAGGGATGAGAGATTATTTGGTAAATACGATAAGTGTGAATTGTGGGTAACAAAAAGGTGGTTATAGAAGCTCATCGGTTGGCTAAGTTGGTAAGGTTGGATGGAGTTGGTAATGGTGGTGTAGCCGATGTTGATGGTTCTAAATCTTTATTAATTAAGGAGGTAAAGGCAAAACAAGTTTTTGACCCCGCCTTGCTAGAGTTGAAGACCTTGGTGAAAGATGGTAAAGTGGAGGTTTTCTTCCAAGATGGAGATCGTGCCCTTAGGTATCTAGGTAGGTCGTATGTGCCAAATATGGGTGATTTGAAAAAATTGATCTTGAAGGAAGCCCATAATTCATCCTATTCCATTCACCTCTGTTCTACAAAGATGTATAGTGATTTGAGAGAGGTGTATTGGTGAGATGACTTTGACTGTACCGGATTTGGTTATGGGAGCTTTGGAGAAGGTGAGGTTGATTAACGAAAGATTGAAAATGGCTTAAAGTAGGCAAAGGCCTTACTCCAACATAAAAAGGAGAGATCTTGGGTTTACAGTTGGGGAATAAATATGTGGTGTTCGTCAAGGTCCTTTAAAAGAACCAACAAGTCGAAAGTGTCACTTGGGGTGTTGGAATGGACATGAAGAAGCAATATTCGTACCTCTTTCATTTTATTCAAGCTTGAGTTAGCAAACTAAGTCCTTTCCATGATTTCAAGTCTTAAGTTGCAGCCCTCATGACATTTTGCATGTATATAATGTTCATGGTAACAAGTTTATGATGATTTTCGGCATTCATATTGGGACTTTTTGAAAATGATGTTAAATGTAATTATTGCATTCATATCGGGCTGAAAACTTCATGATTTCATCTCTCATACATGTTTCTTTGACATTTCGGGACGAATGTTCCCTAGGGGAGATATTGAAATGCCCCAAAAACGCTCGAAAATGTTCCTCAGAAATATCCATAATTATAATTTTTGTATACCTCAAAATCCATACATGATATCGAAAATCTGACTCTATATTCATAATTGGGGGGCAAAAATTGAGTTGGAAATGGGCATAACCCTGATTTTAGAGCAACCGTAGTGAAAAATAATTTTTCAAAATTTTACGTTTCCAGAGGCGCGTGCCAGGGGCATGGATCAGTGTTATTTTACAATTTTTATTTCGGCCCAAGGGCCTTGGGGTCATATCCCCAAGCTCAGTTTTGCGTAAAAACACCTATACTTAGCCATTTTTCAACTATATATCACTGAAGACCCTCTCAAAATCCTCTCTAACACTCAATCAAATATTTCATCCAAAGTCATGTGTCTCAAGCTTAATTCTGGATCTTAAGAACTCTATTCAAGCTCCAAGTTCTCTTCAAGCTCATCTCAAGGAAATCCAAGTTTGAGGTATGTGAGTTTCATCCATTGAGTCTTTCACCCAGGGAGTCCAATCTTCCTATCTTATGAAAATTGTATGTTTTCAAGTTGTATTATCTATGGGTATCTTTTATTATGGATTATAAGAATGAAATATATTGGGATTTTATGAAATGTTGATTAAATATGCATGTCTATAAATCTCAAGCTTATACTATGAGTTGGTTTTGTCTATTGAGACTATGTATGTTTTGAGCCATAAAACTATTATCTATATGAGATTTAATAATGGATATCAAGATATATTTTACTCTATGTTGGTGGGTTGATTTACAATGAGTTTTCTCATTTATTTCACTCTTGAATTGCATGATTTTAGACTAGCATTGCACACCCACCAAGTGTTTGATGAAATATCTTTTCAAGTATTTTTAAAGCTATTGATGATCTATTGTATGATTTATGAGTGACTTTATGATGATTTTAAGCTTTGAAAAGATGTATTGAATTTATGAAAATGTGTATGATGTTGTAATATCGGATTAGGTCCTTTTTCAAAGATTTTACCTCTTATGAGTCTTTGATGTTAATGCAAGGGTCATGTTTGATGATGATCTATTCTTATGCTTTAAAGTTAGGCTCACCGTTAGAGGTCAAAGATGTTTTAGAGCTACTGAATCATTACAAATTACTAAAGATATGGTTATTTCAATTATTCTGTGAGATTAGGCTTAGCACGATGGATTGAGGGGATGCTCTCTTTCCACAAACTATATTCCAATATAGGAGTATACTTTACACTTGGTTTACTAAAGGATCCATTTCGTACACTTTATCTTGAGGTTCTTCTCGTAATTGGGTCGTGTTCCCGTAAGGTGAAGTTTCTTGATGAATTCCTTTTTGAAATTGGGTCATGTTCCCGTAAGGAAGGTTACTGCATATGAAATTGGGTCATGTTCCCTTAAAGAAGGTTACCTCATACAAAATTAGTTCATGTTCCCGTAAGTTTGAAGTATGGTTTATCTTGACAAGTAGACCACCTCTATACCGATGAGGGGTAATCATCGGGAGTCCAAGTTATAGCTCGCTTGGTCTTATTCTTTGTTGGTTGAGGTCTTTTCCCACATATGTATTATATTCTGTGTAAGTTAAATGATTTACAAGCATATTTTACCTCAAGCATTGATAATACAAGTCATATTGGGATTATGCTTATCTATTACCTATTACTATGCATTTTGATTAGGCTTATGTCTTGTTGCATTGCATCCTACATACTTAATACATTCAAATGTACTAACGCATACTTTTGTCTACATGATATCACTACATAGGGACCAGAGCTCCTCTTGATCATCCTCTACGTGGCTAGTGAGATTATTCGAAGAAAAGCTTGGTGAGTCCTAAAGTGCGGGACAGTATCTACTTTCTCTTGCTTTTCCTAAGACATCTTGATGTTGAACATATGTTATTATGAGGGTGAGCCCAGAAAGTGTTTGGGCCCCTGAACTATTCTAAATTTAAAGGTGTTGTTGGAATATTATGATGTATTTATGCCATAAGCTTGACTCTCTATACTTTAATGATATCAAAGACTTCCCTTAGCCTCGTTTTCCCTTTTATATTATCTCTTGTGGTTGTTCACTTTCCTTCCATGACCAAGGATGTATGATTGATATGCTAATAAGCTTGTTTGGATCCCTTCGGGTTCCCATTCACCATGTCACATCTGAGCTCCAACCTTGGGCCGTGACATCTTTATAGGGTGCTCTTATTCTATTTTCGAGAAAAAAAGAATAGTACCTTGTGTATATGTATTGACTACAAGAAGTTGAACAAGGTAACCATCAAGAATAGGTTTCAGGTTTCGTATATTAATGATTTATTTGTTCAACATCAGGTTGCAGTAGGGTTCCTCTAAGATAGTCTCGAGATCCAGATATCAAAGATTGAGGATCAGGGTATCATACATCCTTAAGACTATGTTTAGGATTCATACAATATGAGTTTCTAGTCATGTATTTCAGGCTGACTATTTCCCCCGTAACATCTTTTGGATTTGCTGAACTGTGTGTTCAACCTTGGATGTTTTTGGTTATAGTGTTTATTGACTGCATCCTAGTCTACTCCAAAAAATAGAGAGCAATATGAGAATGCTTGAAGACTGTGCTTCAAACCTAGTAATCAACAATTGTATACCAAATTTACTAAGTTTGAATTTTGGCTTGAGTTTTTGACATTCTTGGGGTATGTGGTGTCCATGGATGGTATTACGGAGGATCTGATGAAGGTGGTAGCAGTTCGTGATTGGTCTAGACTCACTTCTCCTATTGAGGTTTGTAGTTTTGTCATATTGGTAAGGCATTATAGATAGCTTGTGGAGGGTTCTCTTCTATTGTAGTGACTTTGACTAGATTAACTCAGAATAATGTCCCTTTCCGGTGGTTTGACTAGTGTGAGGTAAGATGCTTAAGGCCTTGTTGAATTCAACTCTTTTTCTTACTCTTTAAGTTGAGGGCCAAGGATTTACAGTTTATTTTGATTCTTTCAATGTTGGCTTGGTCTTTAGAGTTATTGCATATGCATTTAGGCAGTTAAAAGTACATAAGAAAAACTACCCAACATATGATTTAAAGTTGGGCAATGCTGGTCTTCACATTGAAGATTTGGTGGCATTATTTGTATGGAACCCATTATAAGATCAATACTAATCACCATAGTCATTAATATATTTTGAGCCAAAAGGACCTTAATTTAAGATAGTGTAGGTGGTTGGAGTTAGTAAAGGACTATGATATTACTATTCTTTATCACCTGAGCAAGGCAAATGTAATAGCGGATGCCTTGATCCAGAAGCCAAAGAACATAGTTAGTTTAGCATACTTATTGATTGAAGAGCGACCCTTAGCTTCGGACATCCATTCCCTAGTGAATTAGATGGTACAACTTTATGTTTCTAATATGACTTGTATGGAAGGTAGATCTTCCTTGTTGGAGAAGATTTGGGCATAACAGTTTGATAACTTATAGTTGATGGTGATTCATGATAGCGCTCTTAGTGGGGAGGCTAGGATGGTGACCTTAGATTTGAAGGGCATTTGAGGATTGAAGGTCATATCTATGTTCTTAAAGTTGAAGAATTGGTCAGGTTGATTCTTGAGAAAGCCTACTATTCTAGATATTTGTTTGTCCTAGTGCGGCTAAGGTGTACTATGATCTATAATAGTAATACTGGTGTTACAGGATGAAGAGGGATATTTCATCTTTTGTGACTAGGTGTTTCAACTGTCCACATGTAAAGTTCAAACACGAGAGAGTAGGTGGTTTGGCCCTATAGTTACCTATCCAGAATGGAAATAGGAACAAATAGCTATAGACTTTGTGGTGGGCTTGACACATTCATCTCAAGGTTTTGACTCTATTTGGGTCATCATAGATTGATTGACCAAGTCTGCTTATTTTCTACTAGTCTAGATGCTTACAATTCAGAAAGGTTGGATCTAGTTTACATCAAAGAGATTGTCCATTAGCATGGGGTACTGATATCTATCATTTCAGACCATGGTAATCAGTTCACTTTGCATTTCTAGAGGTCTATTTAGAGGGAGTTGAGTACCTGGGTTGGAAAGAACTTACCACCCCTAGATTGGTGGTTATTTGGATAGGACGATTAAAGTCTTGTATGGAATGCTTCGAGCCTATGTTATTGATTCTTGGATTTTGAAGAGTTTTCATATTATAATAGCTACCATTTGAGCATCCATATGGCACCTTTTGAGGCATTGTATGGTAGGAGATGTCGGTCACCAGTGGGTAATTTGATGTTTCTGAGGTTAGGCCTTGCGAGCATTAATTTGTTAGATACTCGATGGATAGTGTTTGTGTGATCAAGAGACACTTTGTACTACCCAGTGTAGGCATAAGAGTTATGCTGATCAGAGGGTCCAACCTTTGATGTTTATGATTGGTCTTGGGTATTTCTAAGAGTGTTGTCTATGAAGGATGTGATGAGATTTGAGGAAAAAGCTTACTTCTAGGTTCATTGGCCAATTTGAGATTATGAAATGAATAAGAGAGGCAACTTCTGAGTTATCCTTGACCCTGGCTCTTCAGGTGTTCACCCTGTATTTCATGTTTTTTATGCTATAGTGGTATGTTTCAAATAAGTCTCATGTGCTTTATTGGGATGTAGTTCAGTTTATGAGTCCTTAGCTTTTGCGGAAGAGCCAATGATCGTTCTTTCCAAATAAGTCAGGAAGCTTAGGTCGATAGAGATCCCTCCGGTAATCCAATGGACGCATTTACCTATTGAGGAGGCTACTTGGAAGATCGAATTGGATATGCGAATATGATATCCTTACCTTTTCGATCCTTCAGGTGATTCCTTTTCTTTGACTTTTCGAGGATGAAAGTCCTTTTAGTAGTGGATGTTGTAATAACATCTAAGGTCATTCTATGGCTTTCTACCTTTTGACCATTTTGTCTCTCTATTATACCTTCCTATTGTTTTTGTATGGTGTTGGTATGATGACACACTCGCTGAAGTGGTTTGATGAGTTAGTTATAGATTTTCTTAATTTAGAGATTTAAAGTAAAAAAGTTTACTTTAGTCAATATTCGAAGATTCTGATGTCATATAGAAATTTTGATACTTTCATATTTTAGTATAGAAGAAAGGTTGGTTTGAGTGTGAGAGCCTTCGTTTTGAGTCTGTTTAATTAGTAGTTTTAACTTTAACTTTTGTTCAAGTTTGACTTTACTCAACTTTTTGGATAAATACACTCAGATGAAAATTTTATCAGTGCAGTTTCCAGAACGTTGGCTTTGATCTAGAATGTCCTTTGCTTCTGTTTTCAAGGTGTTCGAAATGCGTTTTTGGACATTAGGCATTTTAGTTGTTATTTCCTTGTACGTGTTGACTTTAATCAATATTTTGATGAAATGACCTTCATTGGTTATTGTCAATTATGTTGATTTTGGAATATCGTTTTCAGTTAGGTAGCATAGGTCATTTATATTGATGGTATTTCTAATAAACTCTGAACCCCTGCCTAGTAAATTTCCTGCTTTAGTGATAATGCTGATGCCGGGCTACTAGTGCAGTACTGATTTCTCCATGTTTGCAGGCCCTAGGTCGCATTCGTGGAGTGCTGATTCATCTGCTCTTTGGGTTTGCTTAAAAGACTCTATGATCGTGGAATCAAAATAATCAATTGGTGTAACATTTCACTACCAATATACTGTACCCCCTCTTTTTTAAAAAATAATGACCTAGTTGACTTGTCACGGACTTTAAGAAAAGAAAAAAAGATTTTTCAATCTTGTGGTGCTGAATTAAAGTTATGTTAAATATACTAAAATTTCCTTCAATCTTTAGCCTTAAATGTGCCATGTGAAAAATTGAAACTAAAGTTTTACCAAAATAGAAAATGGGTCATTCTTTTTGAAACAAAAAAAAAAAGGTCATTCTTTTTTAAATTGAGGAATATTAAGTTGTTGGCTTTCTTTATATTTGAAAATATTCTTTTAAAATAAAATAAGAGTAGAACAATTAAAACATGTTTCCTTTATAAAATACTTTAAAAGAACTCTTACATAGAAAAATATTATTATTCCATTCTTGAAATTGTTATAAGTATCCATTTAATATAACGAGTGAATCACTTAAAACAAAAGCAAACTTTAATGTTTCTATTAATGTAATTATTCTTTTCCTTTTCCTTTTTCCTTCCTGTCATAACTTTTCAGTTTGTGTTTTTTCCTTTCTATTACAAATTGAATCTTGACACAAATTCAGTATACAGAAATAGGATTAGGCATTGCGTTGTTTTGGTTCGATTTATAAAATTTGATGCTATTTTTTTAACTATTGATTTAGTAAAAATGTTAATCAAAACTAAACTTAAATAAATTCAATTTGGTTTGATTTTTTTATGATTTTGGTTTGATTTATTATAGTTAGATTTTTGATTTTTGCGTTAGTTGATGTCACGATTCCAAATAGCCGTTAGTATTACCCATGCTGACCTTCCAATAGAGACCATAATTCAACCTAACTAATTGAACTAGCATAATTCAGAGACTAAAATTATGAGATTAGGTTAAAATAACAAATACTAGTTGAGTTCCCACAGACTCAAACAAAACTTAACAATCTAAAACGCTACCAAGAAATTGAAAGTCATTGTACCAAAACTCTAACTATAAGTATGACACATGAGGATGCAACCCCAGAAACTAAATAATTAAATACATGAAACCCTGAGTGTAGAAGCAAGTGAACTAACATAGTGAAAGGACTTCATTGTAGCTCGAAAGATGCTGGATCATCCATGAATTCTGAAATCAAGGATTACGTAGCTAAGTTTGTCGGTAGCCACCTAAAGATGTTTTGAACTCGTCAAAAGAAGGAACAAGTGTAGTATTAGTATACATAACAATAGTGTCCTGATAGGCCAAGATAGCTATTCTAATAGGTGAAATATATGAAAAGTATCTAAAAAACAAAAGTTCGTAATATACACAAAATCACAATATTCACATTTCATACTCGATATATCAATACCATATTTATCTACTCAATGTAATTTCAACAAAGTCTTCTCAAGGTACCCATGTCCAAAATGAAAAATGTGTTAGAATGTGACACCTAATCTAATTATATGTCAAAAAACGTGATACCCAAATTAATTATATATAAAAACATGACATTCGATCTAATAATACACTTGAAAATTTGATACCCAATCCAATAATGTGCCGAAATATGATACTCAATCCACAATCACAATCACAATCGCATTCACGATCGCAACAAATAGTTTGCAACTTGCAAGTTCAAGTAATAGGTCCATTGCATGCAATTCGATCATAAGGAATCACCAATTAGCTTATATCATTATTCCATTGTTCATATACATATAGAAAGTATGATGAATAGCTAATAAGAATATATCATATAAAAGAAAATATTAAACCATCATCTACCTCATATTCAAGCCTTGAGTGCTATAAAATTGAAGCTTTTCCCTTTTCCAAAGTACTAGCTAGTTATTGGTCTATAAACAATTTTAAAAAATACATAATCAGAAATAATGGCATAATTTACCCAGATTTATCAAAATCCTAACTCTTGAACACTTTCATGGTCATCTGCCCAACTAGGGTTTTTACTCACCATTAATTGCAGGTCTGAATTCTTTGTTATTTCAAGTTTTCCTAAAATCTGAAGTCTTGGAATCGAATTACAAGTTAGAAAAATGATCAACTTACTATTAAGATGAAACCGGTGAAAACTAATGGAAAATAGCCCTAGATTATTATGGTTTCTTAAGGACAAAGTGGGAGAAATAATCCTACTGTGGTGGGTTTTACAAGACAAATTTCTTAATTCACATCCCAACCCCTTTTTTACAACACACTCTCAAACCATGACATTTCAAAGTATATCCTGTGTGCCAAGATCCATTTTGGGATTTCTACTTGCCCAAATTCAATTCCACAAATCGTACATGCTTTTATTGTCTTGGTTGTCAACTAGAATGATCAAACTCACAATTTAATCCTCAACTCATTACTGGATCACCCTAGACCTCCCTAGACTTTCATTTTGTCCAAAATTCCCCTAGGCTCAATATTTTCAACATACTGCTCAAATTTTTCCTGGCCCAATTTCCTTTTGCATTAGCCTCCCAATGAGATGGGCTCATGTTGTTACAATAGTTAGCAATTTACTAATCTCTCTTCCCTGAGTGATTAGTAGGAAAAATCATGCTAAGGTAAGAACAAACTTGTACCTGGATAGGCGAAGAAATGAGAGTACTTATTTTGTATATCCTTTTTAGTTTCCCAAGTCACTTCCTCATCTGGAAGATTCTTCCATTGGACCTTCACGCTCTTGATCTTTTCGATCTTAAAATTTTGGATAGTCTGGTAAAGAATTGTAACCGGCTCCTCCTTATATTGGATATTATTGTATAATAACATTGACTTTGGTAAATTTTCAACATAGACACATGGAATACTAGGTGAACATCGGAAAAACTAGGTAGTATAAATAATCTATAGGCCATTAGCCCAACACATTCAATGATATCGAATGGGCCAATGTAGCTTGGACTGATCTCTCATTCCACCCTTCATGAGGGAACTTCTAAGAGGACTTACCATCCTGAAATTTCATATCTCTTACCTTGAGATCTGCACACTTTTTTTGTCAACTTTAGGTTGCTAGAATCTTAGCTTGGATACTATTTACCGTATCCTAAGCATCCTTTATGAAACAAACCCCCAAAGTCTTCACATTTCCAATCTCAAACCATCCAATGGGTGATCTATATCCTCTTCCATAAAGAACTTCAAAAGGAGACATATTAATTCTGGAATAATAACTATTAATATAAGAAAACTTACACAATGGTAGGAACTTGCCCCACTGACAACCAAAGTTGATCATGCATTCCCTTTCCAATACTTGATTAGTTTTCTCTAACTATACCTCACTTTTTGAATAAAAAATAGTGTTGAAAGTGAGTTGTATGCCTAACTCCTCGTGTAACTTTCCCTAAAACGTAGATGTAAATTGAGTACCATGATCTGAAATGATAGAGAGAGGTATCTCATACAGTCTCATTATCTCTTTCACATAGATATTTTCCAATTGTTGAACATTATAATCTACTCTAACTGGACTAAAGTGGGCCATCTTAGTTAGCCTGTCAATTACAACCTAAATACAAACAATTTTCCTGGATATCTTGAGGAGACCCACAATAAAATCCATGACTGTCCTTTCCTACTTCAATTCAGGAATAAGCATTCTTTGATATAAGCTTGCTAGTCTTTGGTGCTTATATTTCACTTGTTGATAATTCTTACACTTGGCCACAAATTTGGCTATATCTTTCTTCTTAACAAACCACCATACAGTCATTTCAAGTCTTGATACATCTTACTCATGCTCAGATGAATAGAATATTGTGAACCGTGAGCTTCTAATAGTATCCACTCAATTATGCCATCTACTCGGGAAACACAAATTCTCTCTTTGAAATTGAGCACTCTACCTGAATCCAAAGTCGAATCTTGTGCCTTGCCAGATATTTCCTTCCTTCTAATCTTACCCGTCGACTCATCTTGACACTGCTTGGCCTCAATATCTCAATGAATGTGGGTCCTGATTCGATATTCTCTAACACCATACCTTTTTTTTTGAGATGCCTATATTCATGAATTTAGTCTCCAATGCCTGAATCTCTTTAACTAAATGTTGCTTAGCTACACTTAACTAGGCTAGACTATATATACTTATTAGCTTTCGAATCAATGCATCTGATATAATATTAGCCATACCTGGTTGGTATTGGATGGTAAAATCATAATCGTTGAGCAACTTCATCCACCTTCACTGTCTCAAATTCAAGTCCTTTTGAGTGAATAAATATTGAAGACTACGATGAATACCTCACATTAGTCCTATGGAGGTAATGTCACTAGATTTCTTGAGTAAATACCACCATTGCCAACTCTATGTCTATGTTGAGTAGTTCCACTCATGAACCTTTTAACTGTTGTTAACCATGGACTTTGACATTCTTATCCCACATCAAAGCACCTCCCAAACTCATACCTGAGGAATCACACAAATGCTAAAACTATTATCTTTCACTGATAGTATTAGGATTAAGGTTATAGTCAAAAGAAACTTGAGTTTTTGGAATCTTTCCTGAAACTTGCCTGTCCACTCAAATAGCACATCCTTTTGGGTCAACTTTATCAAATGTGTAGCAATAAAGAAAAGTATTTCACAAACAATTACTAGTAGCTATAAAGCCCTATAAAACTTCTCACCTCAGTGACTGAGCTAGGTTGAAATAAATTCTTAACTGCTTCAATCTTTTGGAAATCCACCATCACCCCTTCATCTGAAACAACATGTCACGGAAGGCATCAAAGGACAACTAGAATTTACACTTACAAAATTTTGCATGAAATTTTTGTTTTTCTAGGACATTTAGAACAATGTGAAGATAGTCTACATGCTCTTCCTTACTATTTAAAAAACTAGAATGTCATTAATAAATATAACTACAAACTATTCTAATAATGGCTTAAATACCCATTCATCATACTCATGAAGGATGCGAGAGCATTAGTAAAATCAAAGGCATTACCAAGATTCATAATGCCCATATCGAGTTAAAAATAGTCTTATGAATATCCTTAGGTCTAATCTTTAATTGTTGATAGCTAGACCTAACATCAATTTTTGAAAACACTAATGCACCTTGAAACTAGTCAAAGAGATTACCACAACAGGGCTATAGGTACTTTTTTTCATGTTGACCTTATTCAACTACCGGTAGTCTATACGCATTCTTATACTACCATCCTTTTTATTTACAGATAAGACTAGAGCACTCCATGGAAAAAACACTTGGATGAAACACTTATCAGGAGTTCTTGGATCTAAACTTGACGTTCTCTTAATCATACAGGAGACATATGATAAAAAGGGACAGAGATGAAGTGAGCATCGAGCTTTAAATCAATACGCAAATCTATATCTATATCAGGAGGCATGCTAGGTAAATCCATAGGATAGATTTTCTTAAATTTAGATACAACAGGGATGGAATCAATAGAGTGGGACTCTGCCGTAAAATTGCTAACATGACACACCTATGCTAGATAACCTTTTCCCACCATTTTCATTGCTAGAATAAATGATACGATTTTAGCTAGCTTAATGTCATGGACTTAGAGTTTTGCTAAGGATTTTGTGCGGAACAAGTCAATTTGCTCACGAATCTTTCACGATCTTGCAAATACTAGTGAGCCTATTACTCTAGACCGCTAAGGGAATGCTAGATAAGAAGACAATAGAGATATTATATTAAAGAAGACTTGTATTGCTTGGAGAATGCTTATAAGGCTGTGTTGATTTCTTGGTGCCTTACAAATGAAATGGCCCTTCTATTTATACTACTCCTAAAGGGCTTATATGTAAATAACATGTTTCCTATAAGTCCCTAGATATTTACACTTTAGTACTTCTCTAGAACACTCCACACAGTTCTACATATGACTAGAGAAGACTACACACTATAAGATATTTCTATATAATTATATATGATTCCAGAGTCTTCCATAAACCTCCAAAGGACTCTAGTTTCTTCCCTTATTTTCAAGAACAAGTGGCAGGCCGTCTTGCCCTCCGTCACCTGATGTTGTGACATCCTCGGCGCAATGTTGTTGTTGGAACTTAGAATTTCCACCTTCGGACTGCCGCAAGTCTTCGTGTCATCCCCTTATGGTCTTCTCTGGAGTTCTCTCCCTTTCCATACCCAAGGAGTACTGCTGCAGTTGGTTGTCCTTGCTCCCACTTTGCTTTCTTTGATGGCTTCTCCTTTGATGACTTTTCCTTTTAGCAAGTGTGGAACACGACAATGGCTTTCAATCCTTGATTCCCTCCACAAGCCATAAGTCCGATAGTTGAAGTTGTCCCCTGACTTGGGCATCTACACTAAGGGCACCATGTAGGAACCTCCTTGCTCCAAGACTACAAGTTATTAGAGGTAGGGGTCGATCACTACATGGCACTTTCGAAAATATTTCTACCCAAGGATGATGTCAAAGAGATCTCTTGGAGTGACATAGAAGTTGGTCTTACCATGATACTCACCCAACACTATGTCGACTCCCTGAGCAACTCCACACAGAGGAGTCATTGGCGAATTGACCATCCTAAGTTGCACATTACTTGGGTTATACTTCAGCCCCAACTTGGTTATTGAAGAATTAGTCACGATGTTAACCACTGTGCCTGTGTTGACCATGGCACAAGCGGGTCTTCCATTGATTGTGATATCCACGTATTGTGCATGACACTACTTCGGCTTCTCTTGTTGCCACATGATAGCTTCACATAGCGCAATCACGCCTACCCTAGCTGCCTCCGAATCTTCCGCCGATTCGGGTGCCTTCTCCTGTGCCTTCTGCTCCATTCGTTCTGGTAGTATGGCACCAAGGATCTTCAGTTCTGGGCACTTCTTATAGCTATGCGGCCCCCTGCATATGTAGCACTTATGCTCTTTCTTGGGTTGTGCCTTACCCTCTCTACTACTTTGTCGCCCAGACCTCTTGTTATCAGGCCTACTGGTGTTATGATACTTAGGATGTAGCTTCTAACCCTTGCCTTTTCCACCATTTCCCCCACCTTGGTCATGACTACCATATGAGTCTTCTCCTTGGTCTTTATCTAACCTATTATGTCGAGAGTCTATTAAAGCCTTTGCCTATGTGATGGCCTCGTCAATGGTCCTAACTTGTCGGCGTTCCATTTCCGTCCTAGCTTAATTGTTTAGGTCGTCCATGAAATGAAACATCATATCATCATCAGTGAGGTTGGGGATCTAGAGTATGGGGGTAGTGAACTTTTTCACATAGGCCTATATGCTACCCGTCTGCCTTAGATCTTGAACTTTTGCTTCACCTCACAAATGATGTTGTTCAGGAAGGAAGCCTTCTTAAACTCACTTTTAAACTACTCCCATGTATCGATGGTTCATAACCCCTTCCCTACTTTCGACTCTATTCATGTCCACCATAGTATGACCATCTCCGTCAGGTACAAGACACCTGTGTTGATCTTTGTCTCATCGTTCCTCACCTTGTTACACTTGAAGTAATTCTCCAAGTGTCACATGAAGTTCTCTACCTCTTGCGCATCACAAACACCTTTGAAGATAGGTGTCTTGGGAGCCTCAATCTTAGCCTCCCTTTCTCTAACAATCCCTACGCATCTCCCATCAGCCATGCCTTCCTGAAGTGCCCTCACCCTTGTACTCATAGCCTCCATGGTGGCACTCATGGCCACCATCTTGCTTAGTCCCTCCAGGAGCCGACACTCTAAGGAAGTGATGGTCTTCCTCAGTTTCCATGCTTCCCTTAGTACGAACCTGCTCTGATACTACTTTGTCATGGACTTAGAGCTTTGCTAAGTCTTTCATACGACACTAGTTGATTTGCTTACGAATCTTTCACAATCTTGCAAATACTAGTAAGCATATTACTCTGGACCGCTAAGAGAGCACTAGATAAGAAGACAAGAGAGCGTTTATAAGAAAGAAGACTTCTATTGCTTGGAGAATGCTTACAAGCCTTGGTTGATTCCTTGGTGCCTTATAAATGAAATGGTCCTTCTATTTAAACTAATCCTTAAGGGCTTATGTGCAAATAATATTTATCCTATAAGCCCTTAGATATTTACACTTTAATCCCTCTCTAGAAAACTCTACATAATTCTACATATGTCTAGAGAAGACTACATACTACAAGATATTTCTATA
This sequence comes from Solanum clarkiae, assembly GCA_011800125.2. Classification (NCBI taxonomy): domain Eukaryota; kingdom Viridiplantae; phylum Streptophyta; class Magnoliopsida; order Solanales; family Solanaceae; genus Solanum; species Solanum clarkiae. The sequence continues at coordinate 20,703,025 of JAABOM020000002.1, forward strand.
TTATTCTACATGATTCTAGAGTCTTCCATAAACCCCCAAAAGACTCTAGTTTTTTCCCTTATTTCTAAGAAAAAGTGGCGGGCTGTCATATTAGACTTGTGCACCCCTTCTCCCTCTAACCTTTCCCTACCTAGGATCTCCAGAGTTATTGTCTTAGCATGACAAATAAGTAATGAATTATAGGGGACAACCAAGTTAAGCATAAGATCATATTGAATTCATTCATGTCAAACATCACCATATCATCCAAAGTTCGAATCACATAAACAAAATAGAGTAAGAACAATGAACATGGGTGAGTATAATATATTCTCTAAAATGGGTGGAAACCTGGATGGGATGTCAAGAACATCACAGATTATATCAAAGCCGAGGAAACATTTATTGAAACTGAAGAATAAGTATAGCCTAGGTGAAATAAAATAGTAGCCATCTGATCGCATATAAGAATAGTACCTAGGATCACTGCATCTGACACCTTTGCCTCTGTTCTTATCAAAAAAGCATAAAATTAGGCCCTATCATCCTAGATGGAAACTCCCTTACTTTTCTGCACTACTCGCCTACCTGCATCACCATTATCTCATTTGCCATACCCTCTCTAATTTAAACCTGCCAACATTATGGAAATTTATTAACATTGTTACCTCTATTTGTAAGCATCATGACTTTAGTCTATTACTACATGGGGTCGGCCAAATGGGGGTGGGAACACTCCCTTGTGCTATGTCTTGGTTGCTCAAAATTATAGCAACAACAATCAAGAAAAGGGATCAAGTACCTAGCATAGAAGAAACTCCCTGATCGTCCTTGATAATAGCCTGTTGTGAAGTCCCTAAATAACCATATGCAGAAGCAGGTATGGCTGAATGCACTGGTCAGGCTATAATGGTTGTATTACAAAAACCTCAATAATAGCAACCGTGAAAATTATTTGTACTTTTGGGCCTCTTAGACAAAGTTTTGCCTAGTCTAACTTTCCTCACTTCTTCAATCATCTTGACAAAATCAATCACCTTTTTGAAACTCTTACCTGCAACAATTATATGAATAGATAGAACTTGCAGCTTGGTTTAAACCTTTAACAAACAATCGGATCCTCTTCTCCTTTATAATCACTAACTGAGTAATATATCTTGAGAAAGCATGGAACTTAGCCTCTTACAAGGCTACAATCATGCTATCCTACTAAAGTGCGATAAATTCATCTTTCTTGTGATCCCTTAGGGTCCGCGACACATATTTCTCTAGAAATAATGCATGAAACTAGGCCAAGTAAGGGTGGTAAGACTGATGATCAACATTCCACAAAGGCTCTCCACCACTGCTTGAACTCTCCCTGAAGCTGGAAGGTCACAAACTCAACTCCATACTAGTGCACAATACCCAAACTTATGCAACCTTCATAACATTCCAAAATGAACTCACATGAATCCTCACTCTTTGAAACTTAGAACACTAGAGGCTTTAGCTTTAAAAACTTAGTCAACTATTCATGCTCTGTACTAGTCATCTCTAGGCTAAGAAGAGGGAAACAGAATGCATAGTTACTAAAGGTTATTTTCATATTAGGGGGGTACAACAACAATAAGGTGGTTGACTGATGTTTGGGAGATAGAAACCATAGGTCTGGTCCCAAAACCGACCAACCCACTCAGAAAGCTCCGTACTTACTATGCAATTGTCAGGTCCAAGGGAATAAGTCCTCCTATCTCAACCTGATCATTCTCTCTCGTATTTGCATTCTCCTCTACCTTAATCTCCACACTCTCTTCTATTATTACCCGAGGTGCAATTATCATGGGAGCCACCCCCGATGAGCACCACCCTTCCTCTCCTCTTTTTATTCCTCTCCCTCGTCCTTTTCCTCTTGTTGTGGGCTCGTCTATGGGCTCATTAGTGCGAGATGCTAGTCTGGGACCATTGTAATGTGTGGTAACCATTCAAGGATAAAAGAGTGAAAGAGGTTGGATAAGAAATTGGATCACTTGATACTAATTAGAATCAAGTTATAGCACTAAAGGATGAGAGCAAAAAGTACATAAGACGAATTTTCTAAAGTCCTATAGCCTCTTGAGTAAAAGTACAGATTTCTTCGTACCATTCCACAAGACTTTACAAGACTCATCTTGATACAATGACGTTAACAAACCAATGATCTCTTACCAAGTTTGTCATGACCCTGAATATGCCATGAGTGGAATCCACACTAACCTTCTGGTGGGAGAACTATGATCTAACCCAACTAACTAAAATAACGCAATTTGTATAATAAACTTATGAAACCAAGTTTAAATAGTAAAAGATATAGAGTTTCTATGAACTCAAACAAAACTTAACAAAGTAAAACACTATCTAGAAACTAAAAGTCATTTTTCCAAAACTTTAACTTCAACTCTAACACTGTAACGACCCGGTCTCAGTCATGATGGCGTCTATTAGATTCCACCTACAGGCAAGTGAATGATCCAACCCTGGGGGTACCTATCTTGATCTCTAATCTCAAATATACTATATACAATAATATAATTCAACATAATCTACCCAGGATTTGGAAGTCAACTGTACAAAACTACAATAGACATAAGCACGCACCAACACTATATATAATAATAGTGATAATATACATAGCTAGGAATGCCCTACAAAGACAAACCATAACTACATAAGACAAGGTGAACGTTTCAATACAATAGATGACCATCAACCAAAATGAGACTGTAGAAAGTCTAGAGCTACTGGTGCCCACCAACTTTGTCTCCTGATCACTCACAAACCCCAATGGAGTAATCATGGCTAATACCTATACCTGCACCATGGAAAGATGCAAAAATGAAGGTGTGAGTACTATAAAAAGACACCCAATAGGCATCATCGATTGACTGAGTGAAATACTATATATAGCAGGCTCAAATGTAGAGAACTGCAGTAAACCTATCAAATCAAAACTTAGATCAAGGAGTTAGTATGTCTAGAAAATCATCAAACCCCACTGAACCAACCCAAGTGATATCCAATGGTACCGACTGACCAACAGAGTAGGATCATACCACAACTGTCACAGGACTGAGTCATAGTGTTGTGCACAAGTGTAAGGCCCTAATATCTATACTTGTACACTATCTAGGCCCCCATAAGCCCAGGAGGTACATCCATGCACAATCTTACTGCCAGAATCACCATAAAACCCAAACAAATCACCATGTAACCCAACTCTCAAAACCACATGATCAAGGGTCAGCTGTACGTGGGTGTAAGGACCTAGTATGTACGCCTGAACTCCCTCTGAGCCCCGATAATCCCAGAGGCTACATCTACTTACATTTAGGGTGTGAAAGGTGTGTGGATCCAGAGGAAATCAACCATACCCTTGACCCAAAGTACTACATATCAACTGGGTCGTCGACCCAAAGTATCATATCGTGTTAGAACGCGACACTCTATCATGGAGCCTCAATATGAGTATAATGTTGGGACGTATTCCCCACGGTAGAAAGAATCCCCTCTAATGTAATCTATAGTGTTTCAAACTCGAAATATAACCAAGGAGATCCCTAGCCCAGAATATCAACAGGTGCTCAGTCCTTAGAATTGGCCCTCGAGATTCAGACTCTAAGACTTGACCATTAGGACTCGGATCACAAGGAGCATTACCGAGGACTCAAACACTTAAACATGACTATTAGACTCGGACCACCGGGAGTGTCATCCAAGATCGAGCATGTGAACAGTCCTCTACTCAACATGTCTACTTGAATCTGAAGCTCCAAAGTCATATTGTGTCTCAAGATATAATCCATACAACCCACACAAGCATAACCATGACCTCCATCAGATCAACACAAATAATACACAACTAATAGCAGCACATCGAAGTGTATATGTCACAGATTACTGTAGAATCATGCCTAAATAAGGCCAAATACACCATAAACTTCGGTTACCACAAGTGCCTAAAGTAAGCATAAGTGTCGATAATCATAACATAAGTATCATACACAACAACTAATAGCAGCACATCGAAGTGTATATGTCACAGATCACTGTAGAGTCATGCCTAAATAAGGCCAAATACACCATAAACTTCGGTTACCACAAGTGTCGAAAGTAAGCATAAGTGACGATAATCATAACATAAGTATCCTACACAATCTAACCAAGTAGAATCATGTCTATACTAGAACCAGACCGTAGTATGACATACAACTAATAGACATTCTTAAAGCCGGGATATCGTAGTAGTTTTAGGATATACACTCACATAGATACAACTTAAGTCAGAATACATACCCATCCCACGTGTCAACCCATAATCATCTTTTACCAGGCCCCTTTCCATGTTAAGCAACTCATAGGGCAACGTTGATGTAACCTAATTAAGGCCCAATAGGCTAGACAATCAGAAGGAGGCCGCCTTTCCAGAATCATAATGCAGCCTAGCTGCTACAAGGGTATCGCCAAAGGCAATTTGTGTAGGCCCACTAATAATATGCCCCTTTCTAAATAGGGTGTCAGTCTACATGACTAATCCACAAAGCTAGTCTTTCATTACAGATAACCCCTGGAAGCCTGTAGGATATAACCTATGACTTGCTAAAAGGGTCAACACTCCCATCTCCAACCTGTCAGTGGCTTAGTAGGAACACATCTCATATCACAGGTAACAAGGTTCCTTTAGGAGTATAACTATTAGCATGACTAGTGACTATTTAGTCACTTTCGTAGTTCCTCCTTCACTTATATACTTGTAGCCTTCTTTATCTAGAGTACCCAAGGAGATCAATTTTTTCCTTGGTTTAAGAACATGACAGGCTTCTGTAATATTCCACACAATTCCATCACTGAAGCAAACCCAAACTAAACCAATGCCAACTATTTTACAAATTGCATTACTTCCCATTTACTATGGTTCCTCTACATGTCTCATAGCTACTGAACCAATCTCTTCAAATGTTATATGAAGAGTATAACCAAAGTCTATATGTAGTGTACATCCTGAGTCTAAAATCCATTTATTGTCATAGAATATTCATCATCGGAATCATGTACCTGCTCAACCATGGATACACTACCCTTTTCTTTGGACTTTGACATAGGGCAATTCTATTCAAAGTGTCTCTTCTAATGATAGTTCCAACACTCTGCATTCTTCTTATTTTTATGAAACTTTGATCGATGATTTAATTTTCTCTTTCCCTATTGGTTAGTACGACCTCTCACATTGAGTTCAGTAGATTGGTCATCTTTATCTCCTTCAAAATGCCTCCGCACATCACATGAGTTTAGTGCTTACTGCACTTTTTGAAGAGCATTAGGCTTCTTTATATGCATCATTGAATTCTTAATATCATGATATTTTGAAGTCAAGGAAAATAGTAAAGCACATACAAGCATCTCCTCATCCTTTTTAATTCTGGTAGTCTGTAAGTTCATCATAAGTTTATTGAATGCATCTAGATGGTCTTGCAACAATATACTTGACTCCATCTTGAATGTGTGCTGATGTCATTATAACAACGTCCTTATTTTCATTGATCAGTCCTCGTAAACCTTTCCATCTTTTCCTATAACTGTTTGACCGTCTTCCCGGTACTTGTACTCACTTTGCAAAACACATTAGGTGCAAGAAATAGTTGAATTACACTCAATGCATCTCCTTCAATCTTCTCCTTGTCGAAATCCTATGTGTCATTAGGATACTTTCCATCTATAGCATGGATCGGGACTTACCTCCGCAGAAACACCATTGATGTTGTTGCGCCCACTAAATTTATCAATTTAAAATAAGAAACTCGTCGTTACTTATTCATTCTCTTCTACCAGAGAATATTTGGAAATACAGAAAACCAAACTAATTCTTTGTCAAGATCTGGACCAAGGATCTAGGAGCGACACAGTGAATGAGATCCTCGAGAGTCCCCGAACAAGAATTAAAGTACCAAAATTCACATCATCAGTTTGGAAGCACATTCAAATTAAACACATAGTTCTAAGACACGAGAAAGTAGGACTCATGCTCTGGGAATATCTTACAGAAAGGAATTAACATAGATTGACATAGCATATAACACATAATGACTAAGGGGCGGGTAAGTATGACTCACGCTATGGGGGAAATTCGGGACTTAGGATCTTCCACACTTCTACATCAAACATACATATATAACATAATTCTCATAATCAAGCCATAATAGCCATAACCAAAAGATAACCATGATCATAAGGTTCATATACAACACATAATATATAGATCCGACTAGAGTCTATAAGATTTACAACAATCCCTCTAGTCATAAGATAGGATGGGGGCCAAGACATGTTCGGGGCTCACCGTCAAACTATAGATAACATAAACAAAAGCAAATTAAGTTAGAGAAATGGTGGCTTGTCCTTGGAAGATAGGATTCACCACGACAAATATCACAAAATCCGATCTAGCCATCTAACGATGGATGAAAGTAATCTCCGGTCCCTACATGGTGAGATCATGTAGGCAAAAGTGTGCGTTAGTACATCTGATGTACTAAGTATGCAGGGTGCAATGCATGTAACTTACCAAAATCTGCATACAAAGTAAGATGACAGAGCACATAGTATAGAAATAATCATATATCAAAGGAGAATATATAACAATATGTCATGAAATAAATGATGATGAATGCAAAAATACTTCATATACATTGAGGATGGAACCATAACCGACATAAGACCAAGTGAGCTATAACTCGGAACTCTGTCATCTTCCTCACAATGGATAAAGAGATGACCTGCTTGCCAAAGGTAGATTCGTAGCATACTTTATCTTTCTTTTCCCTTGGGGCATAAGCATACCTATGTTAGGCACATAGTTCGAGGAAAGGAGTATGGACCCTTCGAGATAGCCCACCTGCCTCTAATTCATCAGTGATAAGTCATCATCCCACTAGAATACATATATATATACATATATATATATATATATATATATATATATATATTCTTGTAAAAGAGACATAAGATTTTCAAATCGTTTACATGCATTCATAAGCTCAAAGGCCAAATCACATTATTCATGCATCATGCGCTAAAAAGCCAAAACATTCTTCATGCATAGGAATAGCTCCTTTAAAGCACCTTCTTGAGAAATGAGTATGTACCTTTGGGGATAGTCCACCTCGCCTCAACCCTCGATCGATGCTCCCTTAAACATAATGGTGTAAACACCTATAATTACTCGAAGAGCCATAATTATAGACATATATGTGATCTCATTCTTGTCACAACCAATACTTTATCAAAATAATAACATAAATCATAATTAGGCTTAACTCACTTCATAATTTCCATAAAAATCTCATGTCATGAATGCATATGCCATGAATGATATGAGAATAGCAGGAGTAATTGGGATCCAATCTAAAATCAACAATATAACATGAAATTGAAGTAAAAACATAATTAAACCCACATTTAAATCGTAAGTAACATCACCCATGCATAAACAAGCCTTGAAAGGGGACATGCATAGCCATAATTTCATAAACCCAATATAATTCATCATTTTATGACTTAAATCAACTTAAAATCAATAGATAGACATAACCCTTACATTATTTGAAATTAAGAAACTATAATATTTGAAATGCCGATCTAAATAAGCTAGAAATTCATGAAATTGCTTGAAAATAGTTTGGGTCTTCTTGATTGAAAAGAAATCAAGGATCAAACCCACATACCTTCACCAAGATGAAGAAAATCCAAAAGAATTTGAATAAGAATTGAATCTTTCTTGATTCCCAAAATGAAAATCTTCAAAAACTCTTGAGAGGATTTGAGAGAGTCTTTTGAATGAAAGAGAGTGAATGTGAATAGGGTTTTGGGTCTTTAGAAGGTCATTATATAGCATAGGAGATCCCAAAAGACTAATAGAAATAACATAATCTATGAAACACCATTAATGAAATGAAATCAAAAAGCAAAACCCGTATATAACCCTGCACAGATGAGTTCTATGAAAATGGGCATAACTTCTTCATATGAACTCTAAATGAGGTGAAATCAAGTGCATCGGGAAGCGATTCAAAGAGCTTTCATTTGATAGGCCATGTTCTACCCAGTTTCTTTTATGCTGAGAGATATGACCATTTAAAATTGACCCTTCTGTCGGTACTTGTGAGAAACTTAGCCAATGAAATTCCTTTGAACTTGGCTTGATGTAGGAAACTCAGGATAGACTTAAACGACATAAATAAGATTGAACTGAAGGCTTGAAAGTGAACCTAGCTTGAGCTTGAAGATCCCATACTTAGAAAATTTCACGAAATAAGGTATATACTGGGCTACATGGCCCGTGTGATGTCACGCGTTTTGTGATACGGACCGTAACCCTATACTTCGAAAAATCTTCGTGATGAGGTTATGATACGTGATCTATACTTAGAAAAATCTTCTATTCTGGAGCTATACAAATGGGCACACGGTCCGTGAACCTTCACACGGCCCGTTAAGGTGGCTGTGTACCACTGCTTGCTACACACGTTGGTGTTCCAAGCTCAAGGTCATTACACGATCCTCCACACGGTCCATAAAGTGTCACACAGCCTGTGTGGGGTCCAAGTGTGATGTGCCTTAGCACGAACCTCTACTTCAAGGCTACACACTCAAAATTAAGGCCAAGTATTGTGCCACTGGAGGCAACACGGCTCGTGTGACCTCACACTGACCATGTGGTCTTGAGATGACACTTGGTTCAAATTTTGTCCAAAATTAAATTCTCAAGATCCGATGAAGTCGTACAAAAATCCAGGTCCTTACATTCTTATTTGATGTGGTAGATTAGACTGTGTTGCAACCACGATGCATATTCAGACAAAACCTTGTCTTTAATACTAATTATTAGCAGAAACATGTATATAAAAATAAGGAAGAACAACAATATTTGATGTGGTTCAGATCACAATGATCCCACATCCACCAGAGAACAACTACATTTATATTAACAAAGAAAGGAGAGAGATCTTAAATACATCTAAGAGAATTGTTCTTTCCACTCTGTACTCTTCTAAAGTATTTTGTTATAGTTGTGGAACAATTTTAGCAATGAAGAATGACCATTTATTTTATAGGTGGCTAAACTTGGGCTTCAAGCACAAAATAAGAAAAGGAAAAAAATTAAATACAAAATTTGTCCTCCATAAATTTTAGCTTGATCTCCAAGTTTAATTACTGTCCAAGTAAATTGGCACTTGAAGATTTCTTCCATTTGATTTGACCCACAAAGACCAAACCAACTCTTTCAGTTTCTGTTACTATTCTTTTAAATTTCAGACGAATCCTTAAAAGTTGTATTTGATTGCACATAGAAGGTTCAAGAGTGTTCTTTTTTGTATCTTTAAAGTTTGTGTCAATTTTCTATTCATGCACACGGACAACGACAAAAACTAACTATGATGATAGTGTTGAAAAAATAACCTTGATTATCTCAGAAAAATGTACTCAAACTCTTGTCAAACTTCAGTCAATTCAAATATCATTAATGATCTTTAGTAAATTTGATATAGTGGAATACCTAGCCTAGATTATTCATTTTTCTAATAAAAATTATTTTTGCCATAACATTACATCTATATATATATATATATATATATTAATGAATGAATTAAAAATCCAAATTAGTTGTTGACTTAAAGAAGGGACCAAAAATTATATGTGAGAATGATCAAATATATGCTAAACTTTATGAGATGTCAAATGTGCCCTCCTATAGATTTTATTTAATAAAGAAACTCAATTATAAATCTTTTTTTTTTCACTTTCATCGGCTGAAAAAGGTATATCTAAATCATTTGTATAATAACAGGGGTATATGTGAGCCCATTTTTGTTAGCGAGTGATAAAAGCAATTCTTAATTGCAAAGTTGAGCGGTATATGAGAACCTTTTCCTTTTAGACTTTTTTGAACAATTTAAGAGTAAGCAAAATTTTCCTTCAACTTCCTCTCAAGTTTGGCAATTTCACTGTCTATGAAGAACGAAGGAAGTCGCATCTCATTTGGGAAGTCCTCGAAGAAACACTGAACCACTTTGTATCAAGCACAGAACTTTGCAAGTACTCTCTTCTGCGGTAGCAAGACATGTATTTTTGATTGATGACTTGTTTAGTTACTTCCATCCACGGACCTGCTGGTTAGAGTGGATTCGGATGTACTAAGTTATAACTTTATACAGGTATCCCACATTATTAAGACTTCATGCTTCACTTTAACATTTTCCTATTTTGAATACTTGTTCTCCATTTTTCAGTTGTACTTACAACATTATGAATACATGGTTTCTTCTAGATGAACTGAAAGACTGGGAAAGGGAATGAAGAATGAAATCTAGCAAATGATATAAACATAGTAGCAATAACATGCGCTGGCGTTATTTCTTGAAAGGTTTTAAGATCCTCAAATCAACTACAAGACCATACAACTAATTGGAGTTCCAATGGCAATTGCCTCATAATGCACATCTGATTTTTTTCTTTAATTTTGTTTAATGACATATATACAGTTTTTATGAATTTATTTTCCACTTCAGTAGATCTCCTGTTTCAATTCTACTATATTATATATGTATACATAAGAAGCCTCTGTTTTCTTTATTTTTTGGGAGCCTCTATGAGAGAAGCGCCCTCGACTACGGCATTTTCTTTCGTCTTGCATATTAGATTCGCTAATGGTGATTGTAACACCTAATTATTCTACCATGTATGGTCTTAAAATTCCAAATTTCAGAAGAAGGTCTGAGAACTAAACCACTATCGGTGACCATGGGAGGGCTTCTACAGCTCGTAGATGGTTCTATGGCTTAGAGATGGGACTCGTGATTACCCCCAACACTTAGAAAAAAATATGAGTTATGGAGTTGAGTCTGCGAGTTGGGTTTTTGACCTGTAATGCATTTTACGAGCCATAGAAAGGAGTTAGTAGAACCCCAACCATGAAATCTTGAAAAAAAAATTAAGTGTTGAGTCAAAATACAAGGAAGGGTTTACGACCTGTAATTAGGACTATGATTCATAGTCCATGCTTCATAGTCCTACGTTCCAAACCCATAGCCTCTGAAGGTCAACCAAATTTGACAGGACGAGATATATCTACGAACTGCAGATGGGTCTATGACCCATGAAAGGGTAGTCATAGACCCAGCCCTGAAATTCTCCATCTATCTACAAAAGGGCCATTTATGGCTAGTAGTTTGGACCATAACCCATAAACGAGGTTTTGTGATTCAGTCCGCCAGTTTAATGAAGGACATTCTATCTTTTTCATCCTTTTTCTAATTGAAATCTTATCGTTTTAGGGTAACTTTGAGCCCCTTAACAGTACCCCACGACCATTTCTCCTTATTAACACTTAGAATCTTTTGAGAACAAAAAAGAGAGGAGAAGATGCTAGAGTTCAAGCACTTAAGTATAGTTCTTCGAGTTTTTAGTGTAATTTCTATTTTCTAGGTATGTAAGACCATCATAGCATTGGATTGAGTTCATTCACGCACCCCACATGCTAAGTTTTTGCAATTGAGTTTGAGTTTAGTTTAACCCTAGTTCTTGAGTTCAGTTTTGAGTTTAGTTTTCTTACTTCTAATTGCATACCGATGATGATCATGAGTTGAGTAGATGATAGTGATGTGTATTCACTCATTCCTTCGCATGAACCCTAACTGAATAGATGATCAAGATGTCCCCATGCATACATTGATGTTTAGATAAAGGAGCGGACCTACGTGGTCATTTGTGGGTACTCGAGCACTTAACTACCCCGACGTAAAATGTGTATTCGTATATTATAAATACTGTTAAATTTATATATTTAATGAATAAGCACCCAATAAACAATTGTTAGGTTTAGCTTATTGGTTGGAAAGTGGGTACTGAAGCTTAGGGTACCTCAAGATCGTGGCATCAATGCTCCTCAAGAGAACTTTTTAATTGCAGTTTTCTTTCCCTAATTTTATATTTCTAGTTCTTTAATAATTTCTAAACCAAATGAATAACTACAAATTTACAATTAACAATTTATTTTAGTCACAAAATATGTATAACTATAAATTTATAATTAACAAATTATTTTAGTTACAAAATATGACCAAAAAAAAAATCATTAAGTGCATGTTCTAATTACAATTTTCTTTCCATAATTCTAGACTTTTAGTTCCCCTTTAATAATTTCTACACCAAATGCGTAACTATAAATTTATAACAAACATTTTATAGCAGTTAGAAAATATGAAAAAAATCTTAAGTACATGCTCTAATTCTTTAAATTAATGCTTCACCTTTTCTTTATGGAATCACAAATTTTCTCATCCAAACTATATAACAACTTAACAAGTCATTTTTATATATTTATAAAATTGTTTAATCTCTACATAAAGGATAAGATATTCGCAAGTATAAGAGATGTTATTTATTACTTGTTTTAATTTCAAAATATGAAAAGTCATCGAGTACATTATAATTTGTGACTCAAAATTTTTTTTCTAATAAATAATATTAAACATGTTCACAATTGTATTCAACTTCATTAACCGGTGCACTTATACTAATGAAGGATCGACTTTATGTTAAAAATATTAAAGCGTCCACTACGTTCAAATTCTGGATCCACCACTGTTTAGATAAATGATTTTTCATATACTAACCAAAGAGAGTCATTTTCAAATGAAACATTGCATGCTTTTAATGAGTTTGATGAGAATTCAGCACTGAGTTAAATAATGATTTGAACATAATGTTTTGATGACAATGTAAATGATGTTTCTAAAGTATGGTGATGATGATGTTTGATGACGAGTTTAATGTTTTAAAATTTAACTCCAATGAGACTAGATGATGATGATAATATGAGCTTATATTTTTGGGAGTAGTATTAAGTACCGAGTTAGAGAGAGTACAATAGATTCAAACCCCGTAATTATACAACCGATGTAGGATAGAGACCATCCCTCTCTTGTCCCAAAGGAGGATTTTGATGCTTGGATCCATTTATGTTGATGTTCTTTACCCTGGTAAGGTACTGGATGGATGTGACGATGTCGCTTCATTGTATCATTACTAACTCATAAGTGATGGTTGTCGATTAGAAAAACTCTGTAATGAGTAAACATATCATTTCAGGAAGTAGCATATTCATATTTTTAACTTGTGAAAGCATTGTTACTTCCAACCTTGCATATAACATTGATGTAGAGTTGATGATGATGGTCAGGCTCCAATAAAAAAGCGGTCGTTATCAATAATTAACCTAACAAAGGTTAGGGTCAAATCCATAGGGAATACAGGGCTTACTATAAGATTTCACTACTAATCATTCCTAGTATCTATAACTACAATCTCTAGATGGGGTGGAGGTGGGGGTTGTTGTGATTTAAAGAATAACTTAAAATGAACACTAATTAAAATTTAGGAAAATACTCAATTTTGGGAACAACATAGGAATTTGTGTTCCCCATAGTTCATTGACTCGATTACCCTAAGTAACAAAACTATGATTAGTGAATCACATGCAGGACGGTAACTTAAGCTCTTCCAGCCCTCTTGAGAAAGTGAAGGCGTAAATTTCACTATGGCACTTGGTCGGCTAGCATGACGTGCCAACTAACCGTTACCTATTGTCCCAGTCAACCTCCCATTGGCCAGGTTTGGTCATTTAGATGGAAACACATCAATCGAATCCTGTCATCTACTTCCCTTTTCCTATTCATCACTCTTAGTGTAACTTTCTTATTCTGTACTTTTGAATTTTTGTTGTTTGTGTGTACTTGAGATAGGTTTTCTATATTATGGCTTGGACAGACTGTGCGGATACTTATTGTGGAAGTTTTCTGAGCTTGAAGCCTTTTTCCCTTATTTTGTCATATAATGTTTAAATGTCTTGCTTTATTTTATTATTTTTAAACTTCCATTTCTTATTGTTTATTTTTAAGTGTGAGGATAACTTTGTATTTGCATGTTGAACGTTTTAATTAGAAACTTTAGCTTTCAAACACATTGATCCGCGAGGCCGCAGTTCACTTGAAGTGTGAGAAGAATAGAGTTTCTAGTAAAAACAATCCTTAGGAATGTTTTACTTTATTCTAATTGGGATTAGCTACATGAGCATAATCATCAACTGCATATTTTGAAAATTACATACCTCTTAAAAATTTTAAGATTTTGAACTTTTTTCTACTGCAGAATCTTTTTGCACATATTTCTGGTATTTTAGGTTGGAATTAGCAGTTTGGGGACAAAAATTAGTTAAATCAACACTTAAATATTCTCAAAAAAATGGTCAAGTAATTTTTAAAGCACTCTGTTGGAAATCATTTTGGATAGGTGCTCCATTATTTTTAGAATATGAGCATTTGTTGTTCATGTAAAAGATCTTTTCAAAATACTAGGGGGATTTTAAATCAAGTAAAATGAAAGAAACACACTTTGTCAAATAAGTAATGAGTCAAAAAACAATTGTTTCTATGTCATTTGATTAGACTTATCACTTTACAAAAAGCGAGCATGGATTGTCTAACCAAAAAAAGTATTTGGTTCTATGTCATTTGATGAGGATAGGCAATTTTCGAAAGATTACTATAATCAGGTGTCAGCATGGCAAGGATTTGTTAACAAATAACCCCTGTGTATTGAAAAATTCTTTTCTTAAACAACTTTCTAATTTTTCTCAAAATTTTATTTGACCTCAGTAAATATTCTTACACTTTGAGAATTTGTAAGAGTTGTTTACTTATTTTCTTTCTCGGAATCATGTGAATGATTGGAGTATAAAAATTGTGCAAAAATATTGGTTTAACAGAACTAAGTTTCATACTTTTTCAAGAAATAAGAGGTGACGATTTTAAAAGTTAAAGTTTATTGCTATGATCATGTAACTATTCTTTCAAAAATGTGTAGTTTGAAATACTTTCTCTGTAAATATTTTGTTATCCTAATCCTTTTTGAATAGATAGTTTGTTGCTTGAGGGCAAGCAATGCTTAAGTGTGAGGAATTTTATAAACTCGTTTCTTGCTTATTTTGGGGACTCGTATTTAAAGCATTTCTGTTAAAAATAATTAAATAATTCAAGGCATATTAATTATTTTGTTCAAAAATATTTTCAAAATTGTGTAAATTGTATAAACAAGGTTTGCTCAAGGTGTAATATAGGAATTAACGCAAAACAAAGTCAAAATGAAGCAAAAAGGAGTACCGGTAAAACATGTCACGAAGCTCGAATAAAAATTAGAAGCTGATGAAGAAAGAAATTGATCAAAATAGAGAAAATCGTCAAACAGTAAAAAAGCAAATCGTCCAAAGGTGAAAAAAATCTGTAAAGGCAAAAAAGTTACGGAAGGACGACCTTCCTTTACTGAAGGTTGACCGTCCTTCGTGCCTATATATAGGCAATCCAGACTCAATTCTCCCACATTGAAAATTCCCTCTTATTCTTGTCATTTTCTTCCCTTTAAAAAGTTTCTAGCTATTATATATTAAGGGAAGTTTATAAAGTTGATTATGTGTGATGTTTGTGTTTACATAGTGTAATATTCTACTTATTATTGTAAGTTTTCGTGGTTAATTGTATCTTGTAATAAAATTATTATCATGTCTAAATATTATTTCTTGCTGTGTTGTAGTATGTTTATTATCATGTGTACTAAATTACTTTAGGATTATGAATTGAAGTAGGGAATCAGATATGTAGAAAAATATTATTATCCCAGTATATTTAATTACTTGTTTTATACTGATTGTTTTCAATTGTAGAATAAGCCAATTAATAGATTTGTCCAATTTGTTAATTAATTATTGGGAAACTATAATTTATATTTAATAATATAAATAATAGTTTTAGCCGATCACATTGAAGCATACTATTAAACCTAGGGATGGGATTAATCTAGTGAATCAATCTTGACCGGATGATTACTAGTTTTCAAAATAAGTTAATTAAATAGACTAGATAGTATGATCAGTCTGAAATTATCTATGACCCAAATTCAATTTATAATCCTTATTTGGATAATTATCTTAATATTTATTCAACATATTCAATACATATTCAAATTTAGGGGACTTCCTATACCAATTAGTAAACTTTGCCTAGCTACTTTTTATAGAATAATTTTTTAGTCAATCTTTGAGAATGCAACCCAGGAATAAATCGACTCCTCAATTGGTTCATCAATTGGCGTCGTTGCCGGGGATTGATGCAGGAAAATTCTGTTACAACTTTTAGTTAGCCTAGAAGAAAATTGTTTGGTCGATTTCCTAAAATTTATTATTTTGTTTCAATTCTTTTTGTAATTACTACATGCTTACTCGCTCTAAAAGTGCGTGTAACGCTTCTCGAAAATTCAAAAATTTTGAGAATCCCTTATATTTTGAAGATCGGTTAGATCCAATTAGTCCGAGAAATTCACTTAAGGGTTCTGAGAAAGGAGAAAAAGAAATAGAACTACAAGATTTTGAGAAAGAAGAAGACCCAAAACAACCAATTGTTAGACAACCAATGGCTGAGTTAAACAATAGGCAGCGTAGGATGGTACTTCAAGCTATGAGCCCATCATATACAGAAAACGATCCTATAGGACTCCCCAATATTGATGCTCATACGTTCGAAATCAAACCTATCATGATTTAAATGGTCTCGAACAATCAATTTGGGGGGCATAAAAATAAGACCCTTGGGCTCATATGCTTTGGTATTCACAAACCTGTCAAACATTTAGGCAAATTGAGTCTCTCCGGACCGTATTAAGTTATCATTATTTCCTTTTCCACTACGTGATAAGGCAGGACCATGGTTTAATACGTTCCTGCATGGGAATTTTACTACTTGGGATAATCTTTATTAAGTCTTTATGCATGAATATTTTCCACCTTTTGCCATCACCAAGATCAAAAATTCAATTCAAAATTTCTGACAAGTTTCGTCGGAATCTTTGAGCGAGGCATGGGAAAGATTCAATGATTTGAGAATCAAATGTCCTCTTGCACTCATAGACCCTGCTAGTCTAATGTTTCATTTCTACCAAGGACTTCTGGTGCCGTCAAAGAAGGAACTTGATCATTCTTCAAAGGTCGGTTCTTTACTTGACATGACACAAGAAGAAAATAAGGAATTAGTTGAGAAGCTCACTTGCAATGCAAAAATATTGGTATGATGAACGAGCTATGCCAACTAAATCCAGTCTATACGAGGTAGACCAATTAACAACGTTCTGGGCAAGTATGGAAAGCCTGGTGAAAAGAACCATTCAAGAACAATGTGGATGTGTCAACCATCATCCCAATAG
The DNA here is from genome assembly GCA_011800125.2 of Solanum clarkiae. Lineage (NCBI taxonomy): Eukaryota > Viridiplantae > Streptophyta > Magnoliopsida > Solanales > Solanaceae > Solanum > Solanum clarkiae. The sequence goes on from JAABOM020000002.1 coordinate 20,720,323, forward strand.
TAACCATCATAGCAAACTAGTGGCTCAAGCTGAAACATATCATCAAGCCAGTTCAAGTTCTCAACAATCCGAACTTGTTCTGTCATGTGAATCATGCTTTGGAAATCATTTGACATCTCATTGCCCATAATTTGAGGAACCAATTTCTCCCACACTAAGGGAAGTAAATTTGGCACAATATACAAAAAAGGGGGAGGGACCATGGGCAACCAATAATCAACAAAACCACTGGCATAATGATCCTCCAAGAAATAATTTTCAATGCAACAATGATTTCAAATAAGGAGGATGGAATAATCAGAGAGGATGAAATAATCAGCGGGAGTCAAATTTAGGGGGAATAACCAAGTTTATGTTCCCCCAAATTAAAGGCAAATTGAAGACCCAACTACTGAATTGAAAAGAATGATGGAAGAAAAGCATCGGAAAAATGATCAAAGAATTCAAAGATTGGAGGAATATTTGTAATGAAGTTAGAAAACTAATGAAGAGCTTCTTCAAAAAATGATGGAACAATTATCGATTCGTCAACCACGAACTTTGCCCGCTAAAACAGAACCCAATTCTCGTGAACACATTAATGTCATTACACTGAGAAGTCGTAAAAAGTTTCAAGGCCTGGAGTAGAGTATGAAACAAACACCGAAGGCAGGTAGGGTTAAACTGGTTGCAAAAAAAGAAGAGGGAAGGAAAGAACAAGAAATTAGAAAGAACCATCCTCGGCCCAACAATCCTATAAAAATTCTATCGCAGAGAAAGTAACCATTCCTTTTCCTTCGAGGATAAAGAAAAATGACGATTCAAAGTCCTTTCAGAAATTTCTAGAAATCAGGGCCCAAGTTGAGGTTAAATTTCCCCTCATGGATGTTGTGACAGAAATGCCAAAATATACTAAGTTCTTGAAAGATTTGGTTACTCATAAGAGGGATCGGGAGGTTGTTCCAATTGTCAACCTTAAATGAAAAATGTTCTAAATTTATGCTCCATTAGTTTACTGAAAAATGCCAAGATCTAGGGAAATTCACCATTTCCTGTTCAATTGATAACATTCACTTTAAACAGGAGTTGGCAGATTTAGGCTCAAGCATTCATTTAATGTCGGCATCGATTATGGAACGGTTAGGAATTGTGAAATTAAAACCAATGTGGATGTGTATTCATTATCCTTGGGGCATAATTGAAGACATACACGTGAAGGTTGATAAACTCACATTTCCTGCTGATTTCATCATCCTGGATATAAAGGAAGATTCAAAAATGCCATTAATTTTAGGGAGACCATTTCTAGCAACTGCTAAGGCATTGATTAATGTTCATGATGGTGAAATGACATTTAAGGTTGGAGAGAATGAATGCACCTTCAATCTAATTGATCTAATGGACAATTCTCCAGACCCCAAAGAATTTTGTCATTCGGTAAAAATCATACGAGACAAAGGGTCGGTTGAAACGTTTTTTGGCTTGGATACAATTTTGAAGAATGAAGGAGATAAGTGTGAGGAAGTTTAGGAAAAAATTGAAAATGCTAAGCCTGAGCGATCAGATTCTCGAGAATTGAAGCCACCTCTTAACCATCTTGAATATGCATTTTTGGATGAAAAGAGGCAATTCCCTATTTTAATTGCATCAGACTTGACTGTGGAACAGAAAAATGAACTATTGTAAGTTCTTGGGCAACACAAACAAGCATTTGCTTAGAAATTGGAGGATATTCAAGGAATAAGCCCAGCTTTCTGTACCCATAAAATTGCAAGTGAAGAAGGGTTCAAGCTTGTTGTTCAAGCACAGTAGCGATTAAATCCAAAATTGATGGAAATAGTGCAAAAGGAGGTAATTTGATTGTTAGATGCAGGTATCATCTACCCAATTTCTGACAGTCAATGGGTATCTTCTATTTATGTTGTCCCAAAGAAAGGAGGGATGACTGTGGTGAAATATGAAAAAGGAGAACTTGTGCCTAGTCGCACAGTGATCGGGTGGATGATGGTAATTGATTATTGAAAGTTGAATGATGCTACCCGGAAGGATCACTTTCCACTTCCCTTCATTGATCAATTGATTGAGAAATTGGTGGGGCATGCTTATTACTATTTTCTTAATGGTATGAGTGGATATTTTCAGATCTATGTTAACCTCGAGGATCAGGAAAAGACCACTTTCACATGTCCATTTGGAACATTTGCCTTCCGATGGATATTGTCTGGGTTGTGCAATGCCCCCACCACCTGCATGAGATGTATGATAGTTGTATTTGAGAAATTTATTGGAGATTCATGGAAGTTTTTATGGGTGACTTTTCTATTATAGGAGAGTCGTTTGGAGAATGTATCAACAATTTGGAAAAAGTGTTAGAACCGTACGAGGAGACTCGCCTGGTGTTAAGTTGGGAAAAATGACACTTTTTGGTGAAAAGGGAATTGTGTTAGGGCATAAAGATTCGAAAAAGGGTTTTGAAGTAGGTAAAGCTAAGATTGAGGCAATTGAGAGATTGCCCCCACCAATTTCTATAAAAGTCATTTGAAGCTGTCTGGGCCACACTGGTTTTTACCGGAGATTTATAAGGGATTTCTCAAAAATTTTCAAGCCTTTAACAAATCTCTTGGAAAAGGGGACAGAATTCAACTTTGACAAAGAATGCCTGGATGTTTTCAACAATTAGAAGGAGAAGTTGATTACTGCATCGATTCTGGTGTCCCTGATTGGTCTATACCTTTTGAAATCATGTGTGATGCTAACGATTAAGTAGTGTGGAAATATTGGGACAAAAAGAAGGAAAATGTTTTCACCCAATCTGCTATGCTAGTGAGACATTCTCAGGACCACAATTGAACTACACAACCATAGAGAAGGAATTTCTAGCAATTGTTTATGCCTTGGAAAAATTTAGGCCTTATATCATTTTGTCAAAAGTAATTATCTACATCAACCATTTGACATTAAGATATTTACTTTAGAAAAATGATGCAAAGCCTAGATTATTACCCTGCATTTTACTTTTGCAAGAATTCAACATTCATATAAGAGATCAAAGAGGGGAAGCCAACCAAGCAGCTGATAACCTCTCTCGACTGGAACCAGAGGTGGCTAAACAATTTATAAAATTCAAGGTGGACAAAGAATTCCCTTTTGAAAAAGTTTTACAGTTTCAAAGTAAGACACCTTGATATGTTGATATCGCCAACTTTCTTGTTGGCCTATGTTGTCTTCCCATATCAGAAAGAAACTAAAAAGGGAAGATGTCCATTATTTTTGAGAGGACCTATACTTGTTCCGAGCTTGTGCAGATCAAGTGGTTAGTAGATATGTTGATGATGAGGAAGGATGGAAAATCCTGGGGCACTGTCATGTTGGTCCAGTTAGAGGCCATTTTTTAGGAAGCAGGACTGCTAAAAAGGTGTTGGACTGTAGATTCAATTGGCCAACCATTTTTTGAGACGCCCACACATTTGTGTCCAAATGTGTGACATGCCAACAAACGGGGAATAGTACCAAATTGGATAAAATGTCGACTGCATTATATACTTTCTTGCAAAGTATTTGATGTCTGGAGAATTGACTTCGTAGGTCCTTTTCCTAGTTCACATGGTAATAAGTACATTTTGGTGGTGATTGACTATGTCTCGAAATGGGTCGAAGCACAAGCATGTCCAAGAAATGACAACCGCACAGTGGTGCGATTCTTATAGAAGTTGTTTGTGACATTTGGAGTACTTTGAGTGCTCATAAGTGATCAAGGGACACATTTCCAAAATGACCCATTGGCTAGAACTCTAGAGAGATATCACATCCAACACAAGGGGGTTGTTTCTTAACACCCTCAAACACAAGGCGAAGTGGAAAATGCTAACAGAGATATTGAGGAAATTCTGGAGAAAACAATTGCTAAAACACGGAAGGATTGGATCTTGAAGTTGGATGATGCATTATAGGCCCTCCGTACAGCATACAAAACCCCGATAGGAACTACTCCTTTCTATCTCGTTAATGGGAAGTGTGCCATTTACCCGTCGAGATTGAACATAAGGTATTATGGGCATTGCAAAAGGTATGCCTAAATTTGAAAAATGCTGGAAAAGAGAGATTCTATCAACTCAACAAGTTGGATGAATAGAGGATGTTAGCCTTTCATAATAATCACCTATACAAGGAATGCATGAAAAATATCATGACGCACACATCAAGAAATCCAAGGACTTCAAAGAGGGAGATCGAGTTCTCTTATATAATTTCCAGTTGAGATTGTTTCCCTGGAAACTAAAAACAAGATGGTCTGGTCTATTTGAGGTGGTAAAAATTTATCCATTAAGGACTGCTAAACTCTAAAGAAAAGTTGAGAATTTTAAGGCTGACAATCATAGATTGAAAAGGTTTGAGGGAAGGGAAGTGTCGCAGGAAAGATCCTCAATGTACCTCCAAGATTGGAAGGTTTTGAAATGAAATTATGTTGGCGTCAAGCTAGTGACATTGAAAAAGCGCTGAATGGGAGGCAACCCATTAAAATAAAGTAATTATGGTGTTAATAACAATAGTAATAGTTGATTTAGGAAGAAATAAAGAACGAGGGGAGATAGCGAGTGTTTCTTATCATTGGTTATTTTTGCATATGGCTCATCGATGACCCGAGTTCCCCGGGAACTTAGCCCACTACACATACTTAAGTCGAGAGATCCCTTTCTGTGGGGATGATGCTCGCAGACGATTTAGAGAGTGAGGATATAAGAGAGAGGTGCATCCCTCTATGGTTCACAATGTTGAGGCTTTAGAGTTATATTGATTATGGGAGCGCATTCATGCTCAACTTGGCGAGTCCAGTTGAGGAGGTTACTACTTTTTTAGGGTCCCATGAGTCCATGTTTGACGATTGAATTTTTGTGCTCTCTTCGATTTTGGAACGACCAGCGTCTAGAGCCGAGGGCGAGTCACATTAGGCTGGATACTCACATGGTTTTTACATTCAGAGAACATGAGTACAATATGTTGGTGAGAGATTTGGGTTATCACATAGGATTATACCCGGAGGCCTTTACACGATCTGCAGACTTTAATCAGCGTGTCAGGCAATTGGATAGCACTTCTGATTATGATAGATTTTGGCATACAAACTCCATTGACACTCGAGGCTTTAGGTATAAGGAGTCCACAAAATCATATTTGGCGAGAGCTAGGTTGTAGGGTCCTGAGCTATGTTTTGAGTATGTCTTACTTCCAACCGCCACAAGGGGCGAACTGGGTAAGCAAGAGTGATATCTTTTTCTTATGGAGTTTGGTGGAGCATAGAGAAGTAAATCTAGTTGTATTTGTCACATGCTTCTTCGCCTTCCAAGGGTCGAAGAATAGACACACAATTCAAGTTGATCCACTGGTGACGTTGTTAGCCCTGTCTCTCATGCCAGCACATCTAATTGTCGATATGCTCTTAATAAATGATAGTAGGGTCCACCTTACGATGACAAACCTTTAGAATATGCATTTTGTTCATCTGATACCTGAGTCCGAGTCAGAGATAGAGGAGGAGATGAGTGATCATCCAGCGCCCGAGCAGCCACATCCGGAGCCGTCTCAGCCTCAGCTACAGTCATATACATATCATTCTTCTACTGAGGCTTCGTCATCTACCACTCGAGCTCCGTGTCACCCAATTACATGACAAAGTGTGATGGCAGGGATTGATCAGCTTGGTTCATCTTTTAGATCGTTTCAGGCGACGCAGGATGCTCGATGAGTGCAGTGGTAGCAGTGGACCACTGTGCAAGATGCTCGCCGGAATGCATGGACCACAGCATAGGTAGAGCGCCAAAGAGCACAAGATGACCGGTTTGATAGGATGTACTCGAAGGTGGAGGAAATGTACCTTGCTCAGTTCCCGGATAGACGTCCACCCAGTAGCAGTTTTGGACTTCCTTCTTAGGGTAATTTCCTTATTCTATACTTTTGACTTTTTGTTGTTTGTGTGTACTTGAGATAGGTTTTCTGGATTATTGTTTGGATAGACTGTGGGGATACTTATTGAGGAAGTTCTTGATGCCCTTTTCCCTTATTTTGTCATGTGATATTTAAATTTTTTGCTTTATTGTATTATTTTTTAAACTTCTATTACTTATTATTTAGTTTTAAGTGTGAGGATAACTTTGTATTTGCATATGAACGTTTTAACTAGAAACTCTAGTTTTCAAACACATCGATCTGTGAGGGCACGGTTCACTTGTCGTGTGAGAAGAATAGAGTTTCTGGTAAAAACAATCCTTAGGAATGTTTTACTCTATACTAATTGGAATTAGTTACATGAGCATAATCATCAAACCTCTTAAAAATAATAAGATTTTGAACTTTTTTCTACTACACTATGTTTTTGCACATATTTCTAGTACTTTGTTTGGAATTGAAAGTTTTGGGGACAAAAATTAGTTAATCAACTCTTAATTATTCTCAAAAAAAAGGTCAAGTAATTTTTAAAGCACTCTATTGGAAATCATTTTAGATAGGTGCACTGTTGTTTTCAGAATATGAGCATTTGTTGTTCATGTAAAAGATCTTTTCAAAATATTAAGTATTTTTCAAATCAAGTAAAATGAAAGGAGCACACTTTGTCAAATAAGTAATGAATCAAAAAGCAATTGATTTTATGTCATTTGATGAGACTTATCAATTTACAAAAAGTGAGCATGGATTATCTAACCAAAGAGTATTTGGTTCTATGTCATTTGATGAGGAAAGACAATTTTCGAAAGATTAATGTAATCATGAAAAAGATGTGTTAACAAATAACCCCTGCGTATTGAAAAATTCTTTTCTTAAACAACTTTCCAATTTAGTCTTAAAAATTTATTTGGCCGCACTAAATATTCTTACACTTTGAGAATTTGAAAGAGTTGTTTACTAATTTTCTTTCTCAGAATCATGTGAATGATTGGAGCATAAAAATTGTGTAAAAATATTGGTTTAACAGAACTAAGTTTCATCCTTTTTCAAGAAATAAAAGATGATGATTTTAAAAGTTAAAGTTGATTGCTATGATCATGTAACTATTCTTTCCAAAATGGGTAGTTTGAAATACTTTCTCTGTAAATATTTTGTTATCCTAATCCTTTTTGAATAAACAGTTTGTTGCTTGAGGGCAAGCAATGCTTAAGTGTGAGGAATTTTATAAGCTCATTTCGTGCTTATTTGGAACTCATATTTAAAGCGTTTCTATTAAAACTAATTAAATAATTCAAGGCATATTAATTCTTTTGTTCAAAAATATTTTCAAAATTATCTGAATTGTATAAACAAGGTCTACTCAAAGTATAATACAGAAATTAAAGCAAAATGAAGTCAAAATGAAGCAAAAAGGAGTACTGGTAAAACATGCCACGAAGCTCAGATAAAACTTAAAAGCTGATGAAGATAGAAATTGATCAAAACGGAGAAAATTGTCAAAAAAGTAAAAAGCAAATCCTCAAAAGGCGAAAAAAATGTAATGGCAAAAAAGTTTGTTAAGGACGACTGTCCTCCGCTAAAGGACGACCATGTTTCATGCCTATATATAGGCAATCCGAACTCAATTCTCCCACATCAAAAATTCCCTCTTATTCTTATCATTTTCTTCCCTTTAAAAGTTTCTAGCTATTGCATATTAAGGGAAGTTTGTAAAAGTTGATTATTTGGGATGTTTGTGTTCACACAGTGTAATATTCTACTTATTATTATAAGTTTTCGTGCTTAATTTTATCTTGTAATAAAATTATTATCATGTCTAAATATTATTTCTTGCTATGTTGTACTATGTTTATTATCATGTTTACTTAATTACTTTAGGACTATGAATTGAAGTAGGGAATTAGATATGTAGGATAATATTATTATTTCAGTATATTTAATTACTTGTTTTAAACTAGTTGTTTTCAATTGTAGAATAAGCAAATTAATAGATTTGGTCAATTTGTTAATTAATTGTTGGAAAACTATAATTTGTATTTAATGATATGAATAATAGTTTTAGTTGATCATAGTGAAGCACACTATTAAACCTAGAGATAGGATTAATTTAGTGAATCAATCTTGATCGGATGATTAGTAGTTTTTAAAATAAGTTAATTAAATAGACTGGATAGTAAGATTAGTCTGAATTTATCTATGACCCGAATTCAATTCATAATCCTTATTTAGAAAATTATTTTAATATTTATTAAATATATTCAATACATATTCAAATTTAGGGGACTTGTATTACCAATTAGTAAACTTTGTCTAGCTATTTTTAATCGAATATTTTTTTTGAGTCAATTTTCGAAAAATACAACACGAGAATAAACCAATTACTCACGGAAAAAGGCTGACTACCACTAAAGTGCTTCATCACCCTCCATCTCCAGTACCATTGACCACCTTGTCCCCCCTTAATCGTATGTTCCTACCGCCTTCCTTGACTCATTGGACAATATCCCCTAACGAGCATGCGTTGTGGTATCCTTCAGAAGTTAAAGAAAGTGATCACTGTCAAGCGGACTCCCCCCCCCCTCCCCCTGCCCCGTCCTTCACACGTATGGCCAACTAATATGTAGCAAATTGAGAGTTTCACTCCTAATGTCGCAGAGTCCAGACAGAAGCGGGCTCGCTGTGATAAGTTTCTTACCTTTTTCTATTGCTCCTCCCCCTTCTCCCCTAAGAATGAATAAACACCTGCAAAAATTTCTAGCTATGGTGAAGGATATGTATTTCGGGTCTAAGGAAATTTTACATGGGTGAGTTATTCACTCGGAGGTTAGGGGCTTTCCCTTGGTGTGGCAGTTGTGCACTAAGTTGGTGACATAATGGTGGTTGCATTTGTTTCTTGATACTAATCTGGTGGTTCATGAATTAGAGATGATGAAATTCTATGTAAACTTGACTTTTTTAGAAGGGAGTATGGCAATTTCAAGGGTCAAAGGTGTGGAAATTGTGTTTGATAATCTAGAATTAGAATCAAACTAATAATTAGAATTAAGGAAATTACATAGTTAAATAGAAAGAAAATATTTAAATCCAATTACAAATAGATCAAAAATTAAGCCCAACCTTAGTTTATGTTCTCCTGGACTGAGAATTGGGCCTTTTATGCAGCGGTTAATTTTGGGCTTTTAGCCCATTTTTTATGTATACAATGTATAGAGTTATGGTATACTTGCTATATATCATATCTATCAAACGCATACAAATGTGTAAAGCCCACTCTTCATCTTTGAATACCTGCTAATTTCTTCCCTTTCACTTAAAATAATGACCAAGGCTGACTCGAAACTTAACAATATGCGAAGATGGAGTCTCAAATGGACTCGGACAAGTGATTACACATACAAGAAAAGATGATAAATAAGGATTAATATAAAACCAACCAAAATAAGCAAGGAACAAAATAAAGAAACACACTGGATCCACATTGCCTTAGTAATAAGAAATATAGAATAGTGATTTGAAAAGCAGACAATTTAAAAGAAATGATTGAAAAGGAACAATATGTCTATTTCTACTACTATTATCTATTATCTATTATCTATTTAGTCTATTATCTATTATCTATTATCTATTATCTATTATGGATAAATAGACACGTCTCGATCGACATGTCTGTTTCAACAGGTAGCTATACATTGATGTGGCTGCTAAAGCAGGAAGCTGTTAATTGAATAGGCAGCTAAGCAAGCAACTGCAGATTGACGTGTCTGCTTAAACAGGCAGCTATTGATTGACATGTCTACTTTAACTGCTTATTTTTATTTTATCGTTTCTACTAATTATTTCCTCAGTTGCTTCAACTGTGGATTTACAATATTACCCCTAACAAATCATTCTATGAAACTTTTGTTAATGGTACAAAATTTTGGGACAAAAAGATAACTTACATTATTTAAAATTATATAAAATGTATTATAAATTACAACACATCAATAATTTAAAATATCTAAAAACTACATAAAATTTTTATTGACTTACTAAATTGTATTTGTGCAACATAAATTGAAACAAAGTATAATGTAGTATAAGTTTCAATAAAAAATTTACAAAATATATTTAAAAAATCTATTAATATCACATAAATTGAGATTAAAAATAATAGATATCGGACCCATATTAACACGGGCTCTAATAACTAGTATTGATATAAACAATCAGCAATAGCAACTGGCAGCATATGAAAACTGAAGCATCTTATTTATAAATGAATAACAAATCAAGCAAGATTAATGCAACATTTATCAAAGATGGACAAAATTACAGCAGTAAAGTTGACAACCTTTATCAAACAACTTCACTAAATCAAAATCTACGATAATATAAAAAAATTACACCAAGAGCATTGAAGCTAAACTAGCAAATGTGAGGATAAGAAGACAACCCATACACGATAAAAATCTCATTGGCAATATCTTGACAACATTAATATATAGAGAGAGAAAGAGAGCGAGAGAGATAAAAAATCATTAGCAGATCTAAAAGGCTAGAATGCAAAGACTATATAGATTAGACTAAAAAAAGAAAAAAAAGAAAAAAAGGAACTCACACTAAAATGAATCAAATCATTTTTCATGTCTCAAAGATAATACCTTCTAGATTAACAAATCTTAATCATGAACAGTATATAAAAGCTAGGGGAAAACAGTGACCTATTCTAACAACGCAAAGCTAAACATTTTTTCATATTTAATCATAACTAGCATTCTGACGGATCATTTGGTTTGAATATAAGTTATGATGAGATTAGTTATAATGAGATAAGTTATGTTAGGATAAGTTATGCTGAGATTAGTTATACTGAGAGTAATTTTTTATTTTTATTGTTTGTTTGGTTTGTCATGTTCAAACTACTAATTCATGATACAATTTTTAAGAATAAGATGTTTGTTTACAAAAATACCCTTCACCTTATTTAGGTTTTTTTTTTTTTTAATTTTCTTTGCAAGCTTTTGTTATTCATTCTTAAAAATAAATTTTCATTTTATTTAATGTATGCATTTTCATAATTCTACCATTTGTTTTTTGAATTAAGCTTTCATCTTACTTAACTTAAAAATAAAACTTTCATATTATTTAGCGTTAAATAAATTTTTTATCTTATTAAATAATAAAATTTTCATCTTATTTAGCTTAAAAATAAAACTTCCATCTTATTTAGCTTAAAAATAAAACTTCCATTTCAAGTTTACTAAAAGTAAAAAAAAATATATTATTTAAATAATTTACATTTTAATTGATATATAAAAAATAAACTTTAAGCGAATAATAAAATATTTAATTTAAAATATATAATTTAGAAGTTTAGTAAACTTTTTAAGAGAAATCAAAATATACATAAACATAAGTATTAGAAAAATAAATTTAGTTCACTAAGTATTAGCCTTATTAGTAGTAGTATTTAGTAGTTGTTGCTTTAATGTGTTTTACTATTCGGCAAAGGGTCAAATATATCATAAATTGTTGGAAATAGTTTAAAATATAATCTTTGTTATGTACTTTTGGTCCAAATACATCCTTTTTAGTTATATTTTAGGTTCGATATATTCTTCCAGTTATGTTTTGTGCTAATTTCTCCTTATTTTTTATATATAAATATGTGCTTAATTTAGAAACAAGTAATTAATCTCTAAATTTAATAGATTCACCTTAAACACACTCATTTAACTCATTTCTATCTATTCACTTTACGAATTCACACCTGAGTCATTACTAGACGAAAGATAAAAGCTATTTAATTCTCTATCTTATTATGTCTACACCACTTTGTACTAAAATTACCTCAAATATAAATCCTCTAGAAGATATTCTTTCGATTAGCAAATAATAGGATCTAATAAGAACCTCAAAGCATCAAATTATAGACAATAAAATTTTAAACATCCAGTAATTGAAGTTTTCATTAATATCCATTCTAACAAAACATAAGGGCATTTAAAATCACCATATAATTAAATACATAAGTGTATTTTGACAGAGCATATCTAATATAAATACACGTTTATGTTTATTCAATCTACATAGTGAATGGGTTAGAGAAGAGAGTTGAGTTTGTAAAGTGAATTGGATATTTATAACTGGGGATAATTAAATTATTTATTTCTAAAATAATTACGTCTTCGTTTTGTTTTAGTAAGAACAAAACAATACATAGTATAAGTTCACACGTATATTTGGACCTAAAATATAATTAAAGGGTATATTTAGACCAAAAGTATAACTGAGGAAGTATATTTGGACAGAAAATATAACAAAGAGTATATTTAAATTATTTTCAACAGTACAAGAATATATTTAACACTTATGCTTGCTATTAGTTGATTCATTTACTTTGCATCTTCATATTATTTATTTATTTATTTATTTTGCAATCTTGATTCAAATATCTTCTCTATGGAGTCGTGAATTCATCAAAAATTATCTATATTCATCCTGCAAAAATAATGATAAAATCAATATATATTTTACCTTTATCATACAACCGACTAAATTTATTGTGGTTATTATAGTAGTACTAATTAAAGTAGAATAAAATTAAAGGCGTGTTAAATCATGTACTTTTGTACGACTTGTACCAAAAATCTGTAAAGTAAAAATAACCCCACCTGATTTTGCTTTAAACAACACTAATGATGCTTACCATTTGAAGTTAATTAAATTAATTAATTGCTAGATTAGGGATGTAAACATAATGGCTAAAAGCATAATCCTATAGCCATTGGGAAATCAAGTATATAATCAATTAGGAAGAAAAAGAAAAATACAATATATATTAAAATAAATATTCTAGATAAGCATGCGAAGATAGATGATCAATAACATACTAAATTATAAATAACGAAAAAAGTCACTCAATTTCATCTAATCACATAAGCGCAATCTCGCATGAGTCAGATTAATAAGCTTACGATCACTAAATAAACTTGGTTCACGAACATAATTTATGCGCTGTCATCCTTCTGTCACCTGTTAGCCACACCAGAACAGGAAAAGGTAAACTAATCAACCAAGACTCAACCACGATCTTTGTAACCTCACGGCCACTTCTTTCCTAGAGTTTGCATCCTAATTCGCTTTTTCGACATCACAAGATCGACGTTACAGTGAAACTTCTTTATAGTGATCGATGACGTGTTGTCTAAAAATTTCATAACTGCTATAATGAGACGTTATTATATATGTATAATGATATTTGACATTTCGATCTCAATTTTTTACGTTATAAACTAAAACAAAATACTTGTTTAGTAGAATATCTCAATTGATTTCATATTTCATTAACTAAAAATTAAAAAGACTAATACATTACTTTTTATTTGATCAATAGTGTTCTATATTTATGTTGCTAGAACTTTGATGTATCCTAAGCTGTATGGACTCTTCACTCTCAATATCATATCCGTATCAGCTTACACTCATTGATACTTTTGAAGAATTCGAGCAATATAAAATATATCAACAGTCAAAATCCAATTTAAAATTCTACCTTTTTTTCTGAGTATTGAACTTGCTTTTGGTGTTTAATATATGGGACAATAATTAGTGCTAATTAACTGAGTTACAACCTGTAATTTTATTTTTTAAAACGTCTGAGGCACTATAAGAGGGTTTTAGACCCAAATTAAAAGAAAACTTAACTATGAAGAATTGCACTTGTTAATTTTATCTAGACTTTGAGTTGTTTCCCACTCATGAAATTTGTCAAAAATTACAAGTGGGTACGATGATGAATACTATATAGTATAATATATAGTAATAATATGGTTTTATTTTTTTTTTAAAAAAAAAAAGAGACTAGGAATCATCCTAGGGATCAGTTCAAATTGCAACTACCCATAAATACATGCTGGAGTAATTATTCAATTTACTTATCACTTTTAGCATATTAAAAGAAAATAATTTTTTATATTTTATCCTTCATGATTAATTACTTATTCTTTTAATTATTTTTCAAAATTGAAAACTAAACATCAGTCATTATTTCTTAACAAGTGTACAAAGATCAAGTTATGACATCAACAACAATAACATTATCTCAGCGCGACTGTTTCCGGATGACCCATGATGAGCGTCGAAAGTTGCATTGACTAACTGCTACTTCACAATTGAAAGAAGCGTAGACAGTTTAAAGAGTCATTTTGCTTTGTTTCCGGATGACCCATGATCAAGTTATGACATCATTTCATAAAAAACTTATACATGCATATAAACGCACACATATTTTTTTTTCGTTCTAATTTATGTGATGGTAGGGTAATGGCTCAGTTCCTATGATCAGCACCTCTCCTTTTCAAATACTTTTTCCTCTAATCTTGAAAAGCAATGTTACTTATATACATCATTGTTGGTTTACAAATTACAAAAAAAGCTCCACCCTTCAAATTAGAATGTTTTAAATTTAATTAATCCAAAATATGTTAGGTACACTTTTTAAATTAGAAACTAATTAATTTGGATGAAAAAGGTAATTAGTATCATAATTGAGTCATGTGAAATGCAAAAGGAAGGTAAGAGGTGGGATTTGTCTTTGCTTAAGCACATGAACACATTATGCATTTAAACATGCTTAAGTTAGGTAAAAAAAAATCAAGTGATTATTCATCTAATTAGTTTTATTATCTAGGGTTTGACTACATACAAATGTAGTATCTAGAGTACTTTTCATACTCCTTTAAGGGCATATGTTATAACAAAAATAAGTTATATTTTATGTAGGGATAATTATAGTGCCTGATCATTCAGTCAAAATAATAAGAAAAATAGTTATTTATTGTATAGGCATATTTAGTTATTAGGTGCATAGGCATGTATAGTCAGTGTATATTTCATGTATAGTTAAGCTATATTAAGTCTTTGATTGTATTGTGTTGTATATTCAGTATATAACACATGTATAAATAATCTACGTTGTATGATTAATGTATACTTTTTATTATTTTTGGCCAGTTATATTGAATAATCGTGTTTATAATTTCTATTATATCATTGGGCTTTTTTTTTTATGTAAATTAAACAGGGTTATAGTAAAAAAAAAATAGAAAAAAAGAACAAATATTTGTCATTGACATTTCACATTGATTATGTCATCCCCACACGATGATCTTCACCACGACCCTATAGCCCGTATCCCTACAAGCCCCCACCCTACCCCAATTCTTATACTTCTCCTATTCCATTTTATGGTGTTTAAGGAGAAAAATAAGATATTTCTTTTTTGGTCGTCCTAAAAAGAATGTCACCTAACTTTAATTAAAAACAATTTGACTTTAAAATTTTCCTTTTACCTTCAATGAAATGATTTTCAGCAACACAAACATCTTAGAATTATTTTATACTACATATTTTAAAAGTCTTCTTTTTCTCCTTAAACACCATGTCAAGTCAAAAGGTGTCACATAACATGAGAGGGAAGGAGTAATATTTATCAAGATTATGTACAAATATTTTTTATTTACGTAGCTAACACACATAAAAAAATCTATTTATTTTCTAGTAAATATTTTTTCTTCATTTTCAAACACACTCTTTATTAAGAAAGTTTATTTTATTAATCAAGAAAGTTAAAAAAAAATAAATAAATTACTCTCTTTGTCTCAGTTTATGTGGCATCCTTTCCTTTTTGGTTCATCCCAAAAAGAATATCACCTTACTTTAAGTGAAAATAATTTAACCTTAAAATTCTTCTTTTACCGTTAATGAAATCATTCTCAATCATACAAATATCTCAGAATGATGTTAGACCACAAGTTTCAAAATATTTTTCTTTTATTCTTAAATACTGTGTCAAGTCAAAAAATGCCACGAAAAATGGAACGGAGAAAATAGTATTTTACTCCAACTTGCACTGCAAGCTTACGTTCTAGTGTGTTAAAAAAGAGAAACACAACTAAGTGAGAATTAGAAGTGGAGGCTTCAATCCCACTGCATAACCATTTTCTAATTAAAGCTAATTAAATTTTAATCTTTTTAATTATCATCAAAAGAACTTTTTTTTTTTTTGGTCAAGTTCATGAATCATAGGAAAAGTTAATTCTGATGTAATCTCAACAATATGAATACCATAACAAATATTATACATCCACGTCCCATATAAGTCGTTCACTTTTTCAGATTTTTTTACACGTCTTTTAAAAAATCATTAATAAGAATAATTTTACCAATTTGGCCCAGAAGAAATTTTTTTAGAATTTTACAAACTTATTTACACTTTAGAAAAAAAAATTTAATTAATTCAATTTGATCTTATAAATTGACAATTTCATCAATCTCGGAGTCAAAGTTTTACTATTTTTTGGCTTTTGGGGTATGATGGAATAAAATAAAATGGCTCTTTAAATTGTGAAGTAGCAGTTAGTCAACGCAATATTCGATGCTCATCATGGGTCATCCGGAAACAGTCGCGTTATGTTTTTAAACATAGAGGTCAGGCTGCATACATCCGACCTCTCCTTATCTCACAATAGACGAGAGCCTTTGAGGCATTGGGGTAATGTTGTTGTTGATCTTATAAATTGACAAGTAATTTGAATCAACTGGCTATAGCCATAATAATGGAATGGAGGGAATAAAGAATTTTTTAAATATAAAAAGATGCCATTTATTTTTAAGCAAACCAAATTAAAGGGGAATAGAATCATGTATAACCTAAAAGACGATGAGCCTGATCCTATTTCACCGTCAAATAAAGGAAAATAAGAATAGAGGGAATAATTTTATTATGTAAAAAATAATGGAATTTAATAATCGATATAATTAAAATCACTTCTTTTTTAAAAATAATATTGTCTGCCAAATAGTGGAATTTAGTCATATAATTTATGGGACAACATTCAACACATGTGAGATAAAAGCATGGAACAATAACATAACATTCTTAATCATTCAATTTAGCACCTAGTGATCTCATTTTAATTTGTGTTAATAAAGTTATATATGTTAATAATAATTTTATACTCCCTCTGTCTCATATTAACTAAATTTGTGAGGTAATGCACACATATTAAGAAAAATATTCAAAGACAAATTTTACACCATACTTTCCACTATTTCCCTTTGTAATAAATAGTGTAATTTATTTCCTAGAAAATGTAAAAGTTCAATAAATGAAAGGGCAAATATGGAAAAAGTTTCAAACATTCATCTTGAACTTTGAAAAATTCAACTATTTTGAACCTTAAAAAAAATCTTAAAAATTTTATTAATTTGAGACGGAGAAAGTACTGAATATTGATATTTGTAAAGTTTGAATAAATTAAAGATATTGAATTTCGATAAATTTAGTGATATATTGCATGTAGAAGCTCCTCTACGTGTTGAAGGGTCACTAAAAATTACTCCAAAAAGAAATTAAATGGTTGTCACATGATTATACTACTTTTAGCTTTTCAAGAAAAGAATTTAATTAATTAATTAATTAATTAAATCCACATCCATGCAAAAAGAATATTGCTGGCCAAAAACAAAAATGCATGACACTCAACTAAGTGCTTCTCAACATCAGCTTCTCCATGTTTTTACATATTATTATTTATTTCATCATCCCCCACCCTCTCTGCCTAACCTCACTTTTTTTAAAACCCAAAAAATAGAAATAGTGGAAAATAAATGTGTATATATATATATATATATATATATTAAAAAAAAAAATAAAGCTTAAAAAAAGGCAAAAGTATATAGAGAAATTCATTTATTATGCTGATTTCCATTCTAATTTCTATCACCCTAAAGTCTAATCGATATTCCTTTACATGTCTTTACTTTTTTTTCTTTCACTACTTGATTGCATTTAAAATAATAAAAAGAAGTTTTTTTTGTAAGTGTGACTATGCTCATCGGAAAAAAAGTATCGTAATAACTAAAAATTAGTTGATACACCACCCATAACCGTCCAATAATTGCTAATCTGTTATAAAATCAATTGACAACTTATAAATTAGCTCGCGAATTGATAATTTAAAAATTGATATTTGATAAGTTTAATCCATTAAATAAAATTATCCATTCGATCAGCCCGATAGGCAGCCCTAATGAGAAACACACTCGAGAAACTAAGATGGGTTGGTCTTTACCCAAAGAATTCAAACTTATGCCCGGCGGGACATAAGTTACTTAAAAATCAAAGCTTGTCCAAACATAACTTGTGAAATATTATGATACAAAAAAGTCGTTTGTTAAGAAGTACATAAAGACCAACACAAATAGAACTGTAGTCTACCTAAAAGATTCCAAATATATCTTGATCATGAATATATATAGGCTCCCATTCATCAACCATTTCTATTGTATGCTGGGAGCTGCAATAAACTCTTGGCCCAGTAGCAAATCTCATATAGAATTGGCCTCGCAAAGTAGTTACATGCATGATACAACACTTTCCTTGTATGCAACAATCAAAGAACTACAAATTCTCAAGCATATAATCAAAGATATTATGCAAAACTGCAATATAATATTCGTGGTATATCCGGAGTCGCGACTCGTTGCTACTACTGATGGAAGTTTTCCAACCTTGTAAAAGAATACTTACACTAAACCCGAAACCAGTAACGGGAAACTGGAGAGGTATGACTATTACTAGTTATAAGCTTGAAGGATAAGCCTACTAACTATACCCCTGCAGCATCAAAATCAATAGCTAGAAAGCATCAATACGTAGACCATTAGAACAAGCATCCAGCTTGACTAACATCCTATTATACATGCTAGAAATAATGATATACATGTTAGTTACTTCTATTTACCAGCCATATATTGGGTTTTCGACCTGAGGTGGCAAGAGATGGAGATCTTTGCAATGTTGTTTATCATAATCCCGAGTTCTGGGTATTGCACCAGTACACAACCTCAAGACCTCGTTTCCTGTGAGACAATTGTGGGTAAATGCCAGACCACAATCAACCATCTCTTCTAGGTTTGGCATGGAAACCGATTTACCCATGCCCTTTCGATGTCTCCTGTCTAGACTTGCTTCATCACTCAAAACCTTATTGAGGTCAGAATATTCCATGAACCTCTGTGTAGCAGCTTCCCATGATAGCCTGTATTGCTCCTCGGGAGTGAGAGGTTTAGGCTCGCTAGACATTGCCTCTTCAATTTTTGATACAAAGTCTTCAGGTGTCTTGTAAGTCAAACAGTTGGGAAATGCCTGGAAAAACTCATTAGATGGGTGATCTGCACAGACTACGAACTTCCCCATTGCAAGAGCCTCAGCTGTGGCAGTACAGAGCACATCACTGATACTAGGATTTATGAAGACTTTATAACTGCAGGTAAAACATGAAATTAAAAAAGGTCAACGGTGTGGAATCAAACAGGGAACACGGAAATGGAAAAGGTCAACTATTGACATCAAACAAAAGGCAGCAAAAATAAGGAACACAGGAGCCCATGGTCTCTCCATAAAACTAGGAATTTTATGCATATATTTTCTAAAATTGGTATAATATTATCTGTTGGCAACCATCCTAAAAGCAGACCAAAAGTGCACTTGGTTAAAGGCTGATTTATTTACGTTGAGGACTTGAGTCCTACTAAATACATTTTTTCTTTCTTTTTTTAGTGTGGTGCACTCTTGTTTCTATGAATCCTAGATTCACCTTTATTTGTACTCGACCTTGGCAATCAAGCAATTGGAGAAACATGTCAATGAAAAATCCCCCAAAAAGAAAAAAATTACATCCAATTTTTTGCAAAAGATAGAGAAAGTTTCAAGACCTGATACAAGCAAAATCGTTGATGAGGTATCCACGCTTTCCAAAGAATAAGAAAAAGTAAATCCCCCAGATGAGTTATTTGTCGCATGCTAGACACCCTAACATAAATTGGCGGGGGATATGCACTCAATGACTCTTGAGCTTTACCCTTGTTGATCATAAGAATATCTTTACCGTCTCATTGATAAATTAACAGTAATTATAAAATCATTTTGCCACAGCCCACAAGGAAGCAAAATGTTACAATTGTCAGTTCCATTTAAATTACTGTGATTATTTATAGGTCATTGTATCACAATGGCACTAAAAGCATTGAATTATGTTTCTGCTGGTGTAACAACTTCTACATTAATAAAAAGTTATATTGAAGGATTCTTACCCGTGAAGAGAATCATCTGCATGGTCTCTACCTTTCATGAAGTTGACATTGAGATTTAACCTCTTTGCTGTACTCTGTACTTCATGGGCATCTTCCCCATTGCCAAATACATCCAAATTAAAGCCATCAAGCTCAGTTTTGTGCTTTGATAAGAGATCTATCAACTCCCGGTAACCCTTCGCCCAAACCATTTTGCCCAAGAAATACGCCCCTTTAGAGAAAACTTTCTGGCCGCTTTGTCTATCTGCAGCTGCTTTTTCTCCTATTTTCAGAAACTTTGGATTAACACCATGAACATTGCAGACCAAAGACCTTGGTAAATCTTGTGTAGCAGCAGAAAGGCGGAGAACCTAAACAGGAAAATGGACATCTCAATAAGGACCATCATGAAATATCAGGCAAGGTGCTTTAAACTTTAAAAGAGGACTGGTTTTTTAAAATGCAGGGTCAAAGCATCTTCTGACGCTCAATGCATGTAACTCACAGTTCCTCTCTTTCCCCTTTTTTCATGGGGATTTAGTCCATAGACCAAACATACCTTGTCACAATATGCTCTTGTGACCCAATTGTTAATGTGCTTCACAAAAAAAGCTTGAATAGCCCCGTTCTTTTCCCTCTTGATATATTCCAAATAGTTTGTGTGGACAATGCCGACCACATGGTTAAATTTATCAGTCCAACGTTTGCCATGGTGGTACCAATTGAGATGTTCTGGCTCCTCCAAAATTGCAATATCGGCATCCCTAGATGGGATAAACTGAGAAGTGTCTCCGGCTGGTAATATGCTCCGCCTTTCTTTGGAAAACTGGAAGCGGAAAAATATTTATCAATAATCACATCCATCTCAACATATTTGCCTATTATATTGTAATTCATTTATCTAGTTAATCTAGGACTACCTTTCCAGGGTAAAATGAAATCTTGAAGTCAGCCTTGAAACCTATTCGCTCCTCGAGCCAATTTCGTATGTAAAGCTCTTGATCTTCAGGAGAACAAAAAGTAAGTTGGTTTGGATAAACCAACTCTTGGTCAGACTTACATAGCCATGGAACCAGCAAAGTAACATTCTGCTTTGCTGATTTGGCTAAGTAAGCCGCTCGGAATAGAGGATTTACAGCAGTTCCCGTCATCCAAGGAAGGCTAGCAGTTGTAACTATTGCTACATGTCTCTTATCACCTGCTATGTTCTGCTTGGTAGAATTTCCCCAAAATCCACCATCATAACAATGACCAGTACTCTGAAGAACACTGGCAATTCTTAAATCTAGTTCATCATTCATATTTTCACCATCAACCAGTGAGGACCCTCCTCCGGGTAAGGAATGTAGCAAAAGCTTGCTTTGTCCTTTGTTGCATAAACTTTCTACAATCTTCTCTGATACATCTGCAAACAAATTAAAGACACAGAAAAATGGCTTATAGTTTCAACAGACAGCAGATAGACAGTTAAAATTAAAACAATAGTTATAACAACATAAAAGAGAGAAAAAATTCAGTTTATGGAAAAGTTCAGTTTATGCTTGTAGTTCAAAAGAACCCAGAATTCTTGTTGTTGCACATTGGAGATCTGACACATCAAGTTCCACTACTATATCATGACATTCATAACTAAAATCTCTCTGTTAAAGTTCTTTCAATATGTGTACTGTATTACCCCCCAGATTGGCACTCAAATGTTCTGCATCACCATGGGGACATGTCAAGGACACATTATGGAGAAACTGATAGAGCTAGCACAGATTTCACACAAGACAAACACACTCGGAGCTTCATGTGCAGCAAGTTACCATGAATATAAAATGAGAACATTTTAAGAAATATAACTTGGTGCAAAGTAAGCTAACCATCTTAGTTAACATGCAACAGTAGGCTACTCATCCTACTAAATAATCAAAAAGAATAAAACATCAAACCAGGAGTAGCATCACCAATTTGACTTGTGCTAGTTAAGAATATCTACCTTCAACAGCTTAAAGAGACAGAGAATCAAAAAGAAGAGGAAAAATAAGGACATTCATGTAAAGTCATATATTAAATGCCAACTGTAAACAATAAAACAATCCAAAATCACAACAATATATTTGTACATGCCAATTGAACTTACCTCTTCTTATTCCAATTTGATCCAAAAATGGGCTCGATTGTCTAACTAAATATGCCAATAGTTCTGGAACATCAAGTGGTGGCACTCCCTGCATAGATGAATATCATGTGAGGAAGGATAAGTCGATAAGAGAAAGAAAATGTCTCTAGTCTAATTGCTTTCAACTACAAAAATAGAATTTAATTCTAGTTTAATTTCACAATAATTTAACACGGAGGGACTAGCTCCTAGACAGTAAATATTATATCCAAATTTTCAATAAAGGTTAAAATCCATTCTGATGTTGACATGTAATCCAACTTGCATACCATGAAAGGAAAGATTAGGTTGCTTACTGCTTAGAATGTTAAATTCACAGAGGTAAATCAAGACAAAAATAAGAGATTTTTTTTATTTCACTTGTTCAAATTAGTGAAAGAATAGGAGTGAACTCTGCTCTCACTTATCAAGAAAAAAATAATACCTCCCTGTGTCTTCCTCTTAAACTTTTCATCACCTCACAGATTATAAGTGTACAACCAAACTAGACAAGAGAAATGTTTTAATTTTCTCTTTCGATTCCATTCCTTTCTCAAGCTTTTGAAGCAGGGTTAAGCACAGGGCACAGTGATAGAAAATCTTGTTGAATAAAACCTCATCCAATGTTAAAAGATAAGACACCAACCTTTGTCTCTTCTGGTTCCTTGCAAATTGATTTCTGGGAAACAATAAGACAAATTAAAAAACAACATATTAATCACATGGATAAACATCAATCAATACAAATGTGAGTAAAGACAACTTACATAGAGGAATCGAGAGACACAAAGAAAGAACTAAAAGATCTAAATAAAGAGAGCAACTTTCCGTTGCTGCCGAGTTAAACAAACCCAAGATTACCGTCCCATTTCGACCAAAATCAGTCACGTATAGCATTAAACAGTAAGCTAAATATAAAAATCCACCAACCATTTGACCTAATCCTGCAACCCAACAAGTGAAATTCCAGCAATTACCAGCATCAATATGGGACAACCTAGCTCCTAGGGATTTAGGATTTTGGTCTAGTCGCACGTCCAAACCCTATCGCAGACAAAAACCTGGAATATAAGTGAAGGGTAGAGGGGCAGACCTATTGGCTATTACCCAACGAGCTTCTAACCATGCATGGCTCTGGAGCATTTCTCGGTTGTTATAAAAAAAACCTAACTCCCCCATTAGCACTGTAACCCCAAAAAATGGAAGGTTCAAAAATAAGAGAAAAAGAGCCATGAAAATACCTAGCGAAAATGAGAAAAAAACCATGTAAGGCCTAAAGACACAGTAGTTGTGCTTATCCCGAAAAGGATATACCTAACCTCCTGCTCAAAGACAGATACATGAATTGAACTTTATGGGTCCAGTCCAATTATTGCTTATAACACTCTAACTGGAGGAGGCATATCAGATTATAATGAATCACATGCACCGTATTTCTTATATAGTAAGAGATGTGTTGAGGAAAAACAACCACAGAGGTAAACTTTCCACGTAATAATATTTTATATGCTCTTGCCTCTAGGAACTAAAAAGGAACCACAAATGCAAAGCTAACAATGTGAATTGTAGTACCTTCTTAAATGCATACCATCTTGCTTATGGTTACGTTCGTTAAAAAAGCTGAAAACCCAAATTCATACTCTATTCCTTCGACAAGTAAGAGGTCTTTTAGTTACAATTTACTATAATCCTTTTTTAGGGAGAAAAGGCAACTAGCTTGTTATTGAAGAATCTATCTGACTGTCACAGAGTAGCAGCTCATAACCACTGGCCTAGATGGTCATTCATCAAAACCAAACAACTACTATATTTCTTCAAACTTAATTAACACCTACTATCAAAAGTTCCATACCAATTTTTACTTGACAAAATCTAAGATATTCCAACAGATGAAAAGGACCATCTATATACTCATCCAAGATTCATTTTTTTTTTAAAAAAAAAGAAAGAAAATAGCAAATCATTTTAACAATAATGGTAACCGTAGCTTAAATATTACCAGCAAAATGACCAATAATTATACTTATAGTCCACTGAATGAAAACCATATATAGTATATGTTTCCAAAGGAAATAAAGCATAATAATCAGAATCAGAAATTACCAAGCTAGATTTTACTTTTCCCACAAATTCACTATTCTTAATCCCTTCAAAAATCTCCGCCGGTGACGAACTCGATCCCTTTAGCTCCACCTCCAGCTCCTTTAACCGAATCTTCAAAGCTTTTATAGGCTCCCAGTCAAATTCCCCAAAATGCCTCTCTTCCTTAAGCCTGTCTCTCCTCCATTTCCTCCATATCTCCTTCTCCTCCTCCTCCACTTCCGCCACAATTGCATTCCTTATCGCTGATAAATCTATCCGAAGCTTCCCCTGTGACGGCCACTTAAACTCAGACGATGAGTAAGCCCTACGAATCTCAGAAAGCTTCGGACGAAGCTTCTTCACAAACTCAATCTCCGCCGGTGTCGTAGTAACAGACGCCGTAATTGCTGGAACAGCAAAGGGCGATATCGGAGCTGAATTAAGGAAATTCTCCAGCTCTCTATCTGCTAAGTTCTTAAACTTATTCGCTCTGTTTTTTATCAGCTGAAGATCCGCGTCCGCTGAGGATCGTACCTCTTGCCATCCCTTCGATATAAACGAGAACGCTTTCTCTGCCGTCACGGCTGAATTCGATCCCACAGACGGCCTCGTTCTGGCCTCCGGTGGCCTGAAATTGATCATTTATCCGGTGAGACTCTGGAAGTTTCTAGGGTTTCGAGAAGAAATTGGAGCTCTCCTTTTTCTTCAATGGTGAAGAAAGGAGGAAGTGAAAAGGGGAGACGGCTGAGAATTTAAAGGCTATAATTTTGGGACTTAAAAAAATTAATTTTTGGTTTAAAAATAAATGACACGTGCAGTGGCGAAGTCACATAGTATTCAACAGGTTCATCCTAATTATACTATTTTTATAGAATTAAAATACTTTTTTATGTATATATATTATATATCAAATGCGATAGATCCTCTTAACTAATCTTGTTCGATTAATTCGTGTGTTTAGATCCACCACACGACACATGAATTGACACGTAGGATAAAACCGCGTTGATTAGGATTCGCGGGAAATGAGGTGGACGTATGGCGATCAGTGATGTGGATTTTGTCAAGTGAGTTGATAATGGAATTTTTTTTAGCATATTCGAATTTATTTATTTAAAAAATTGAAGCTAAATAAACATCTAAAAATAAATCTATTCATATTTTCTTATTAATTATATGAATATGAGTATGATATATCAATACAGACAAATGAAATGACTGTAAAAGCATTCGGTAAAGAAAGAAAAAAAGATTATATATATCATGTAATTTTTAAACGAAGATAATTTAGATGAGCTCGTATCCTTTATCCTAGCTCGATCCATGGGAACTTCAAAATGGAGAGGTTATAGTTAATATGACATATTTTGAGATATGATATATGTTTTTTTAGAGTAAATTTCATAAATGACAAATATATAAAGTCTGATTATACTTCATAAATATAGTTTGGGTAATTGCATTTCGTAACTGTAGTTATAACAATGTTTGTATAATTCATGCAACATTTGAATATGTTTGTACAAATCGCTATACAATTCACAGTTTTTGTATAGCGTTTGTATATTTCATTATACAATTTGTGCGCAGCGTTTGTATAATTCGTTGTATAATAATTTGATTCGCGCATAGCTTTTATATAATTGCGTATAATATTTATAATAATACAATATATCATAATTAATTTAAATTATAACTATATTAACTATTTAATTAACTACTATATATTCAATTATCCGCTTAATTTTTCTTACAGTATATATTCAAGAAAAAATGGAATATGCTTCCACAACTTTGGCTTTATACAAAGGCTGCTTGACATGTGTTAATTACAATGTTGATGTTATTTTGTCATGGAATAGTTGGAAAACAAAAATCTTAGTTGCTTGTTTGAATAATGTTAGGAAGAAAAAACCTTTTTCTTCTTTCCTTCTTTGTTTTTTTTTTTTAACGTTGTCGATCCGACTAATTTAAATTATTATTTGAATATATTATTTAAATAAGGAGGGTAAAAGACTTTAGATTAATTCTACGTTATATAACTAGAACTCAACTAAATTCTAGATTTTTAATTAAAAATCGAGTAATTTTAAGGGATTTTTCAAAATGAGTAGATACTTAAAACATAATAAGGCAAAAATAGTTATAATTTGTTAAAATTATGATTTGTAGTCACATATTACAGGAGAAAGGCGAGCGAGAGAGGGTAGAGAGTAGAGAAAGTCAAATGGTATGTATATATATTTCAAATAATTGTATATGTGTAACTAATATATGTATATATTTGTATATCTGACAATCGAGATTGGAAGAGGAAGAAGAGAGACGAGTGAGATCGAAAAAGAAAGGAGAAAGGCAAGCGAGAGAGGAGAGAAAATAAATAGAGGCAAATTGTATATGTATATATTATTTTATCACATTTATTAATGTTGTTGAATTAATTAAAGGTTGGTCAACAACAATATTGATGGTTGCTTTAGGATGAAAGGTTGGCTAGTTTTACACTCTTTTTAAATATTTTCCATATGTAATTATATTATTTAGGTAGGATGAATTTATATCCTAACAAAGGGTCATTGTCAATTTCTCCATTAATTGAAATTATTTTTTTTTTTTAAAAAAACAACAAATATAATTGACAACAATGAAAACTACTTGGATAAACATAAATCAAAGCTCATATTGAACAAGAAAAAAATCAAAAGAAATCTCAATGTTACAAGAAAGATGCTTTCTTGGAGAGGGACTAACAAAACAACATTGATAGTTGACAATTTTTTTTTTCCTGTTTTGTAATTATATTTTTGGTTCTTGTTTGTCTTCCAGATTAACACGTGATAAATTTTTACTGTCTAAAAAATATGAAATAAGTTGGTAAATATGTTTTCTATATTGGGATTCATGCTATTTAACAAGTTTTTTTTTTGGGTCGAAAGATTACTTATTTAATTGACAAACTGATCAATAATCTCTAAATTGATACTGACCAATTGATATCTTGTTGGTTTCGATTTGTGATTTCGTGTATTTAAAAATTGATAATCGATAGATCAAATTATTAAAGTGGAATTTTCTCAAATACCCATTCAAAAATACTTTAATTATGCTCCATAGTTATAGTTGGGATAATTACACTTTGTAACTATAGCTATAGCGGTGTTTGTATATTGTTTTACTATACAAATCACCGTTTGGTGTAACGTTTGTATAATTCGCTATACAATTTGCAAAATTCGCATAGAGTTTGTATATTTTGCTATACAATTCGCGTAACATTTGTATAATTTGTTAGACAATTAATAGTGTTTGTATAATATTTGTATATTTTACTATACAATTTGTGCATAATGTTTATATAATTCGGAGTATTTGTATGTTACGCTATACAATTAGTGTGTTTGTATAATTTGCAGTGTTTGTATATTTGATACAGTTTATTATACAATTTGAATACAAAATCAAACTGTCATTAAATGTTAATAGTGAGTCATAATTATTTTAAATTATGGCTATTTTAGTTAATTAAGTAATATATGTTTGTTTATTTAAGTTTTTTTTTTTTTTTAATTATGGACTTTTTTAGGAAGTGGCTGATGTTTGTTGAACAACTTTGTGGGCTACCAGAAAAGTGAGCCCACAAATATTTGTTGCATATGGGCTTCACCCTTTACGTGTCCATCTACAAGTTTTCCTTTAAAGATTTTCAAAATAGATTAATTTGGTTAGTATTTTTAGTTTCATTTATTATTTTGGACTTAAATTTGGAGTATTTTTCATTTTGTTTCTTTGAATCAAACAATAATAAGTTTTCATGTTGCGGCCATTCTTCCATTCTTAACTGATAGTTTCGAGTTCTAGTCCTAGCTATGAAAAAAAAATTCAGAAAGTGGTATTTCTTCCTGTTCTTGGATCTTACGCAGTGGACATTTTGAACTAATTATGGCTCAATGCAATACCAAATATCGTATGAGAAATGACGAAAATTTTTCTTTCGCAACTTTGATTTTTGATTTTGTATTTTATCTTGTATAAAACGTTCTTTATTTTTCCTTTCTCTTTATAAAATCTGTCTAAGGTGCTATATACACCAATTTTTTCAGAAATTTGTTAGTTCTTCTCCTTGACCTGTCCTGTTTTATGAACATCAATCGTCATATACGTCATCCCTTAGAGATTCAATGTCACTATAAAGATTCGATCACCATCATATAAGTCTAAATCTAATATCATATTTTTCGCACTCTAAACTTACATTTATTCTCCAATTATGCCTTATATAGCACTTCATTATTTTTTTCTATCATTCTCAATGTAAGATTTGCTTCATATGTCATTCGCATCCTTTCCTCGAAAGAACTTACTAATGCATAAACTTACTTATCCTTCTCGATAATTCTTTTTTAGTTCGAATAACTGATTCATCGAAATTGATTAGTCATAGACCTTGTCATGGACCATCATTGATATCACAAATGAGCCCGTGGACTATTTATCAATCGAAGACAATTTTTCTTTCAATTAGGTATAATATAAAACATATTAATTTAAAAACACAAAAGAAAAAAAATAGAGAAGTGCTAAAATGGCCCTAACTTTTTGACCCTTTAAATTCAAGTAACCTCTCATGTTATACAAACAAAAAGTATTTATTGTAAGGTTTGTGGGGTCTTACTTTAAAAAAAAAAAATCGATTTATTTATTTATACTAGTTTCTTTTAATTACATTTTTTTAAAAAAAATTAAAACTACCACTATCAAATAAGGTTGAACTTAATCCTTTGTAATAATTTGTTAGTATATTGATATTCTATGAGTATCATATTTTTTTTTAAGAAATAATTAAGAGTAGCAATCTTATTTATTAAACTCTAAACTATAGTAATATCTATATATTCTGATAATATCAAATAATTTTTTTCTTTTTGATACCACCAGAATATATATATACTTTGATGATATCAAATAATTTTATTGAAATACTATTCTTCTTTCTTGATATCATCACAGTATATATATACTCTCACAACACTAAACATTGCAAGAATTGTTAAAAATTCGGAATATGAAAGTAAAAGGATAACTACTTAGTAAATATTTTTTCTTTTTTAGGTTACAAATATTATTTTTTCTTAAAATAAAAAACAATAGTATATGTGAGGTTGATGATTGGTCGAATATGTCCAATAACGTGCATTGATTATATTCATCAGTATATTATCACATGTATAGTCTAAGTTTTTTTTAAAAAAAAAAAAATTAAAAATTAATTGATTTATTTTATTTTGTATTGACAGAATATCAAAGACTTCAAATGTAAAAAGACAAGATCCAATTGTAACACTGTTTGTCCTGTTGAACTTAAAAAAGATTATTTTATCTTTGAACTTTATATATAAAAAAATAAAAATGCTAAGATATTATATTTGCACTCTTGGAAAAAGTTAAGAAGAGGTGTAGAATTTAAAGGCATAACAAAATCCAAACAATTACATTCCTATGAAACTTAATAAAATATTTTATAATTAAAAATGAGTATGTATACTTCAATAAAATTTATTTTTTTAAAGAAAGAAGTAAGAAAAATAAATATAGGATACTTGAACTTATTTTTCTTTTCAAATTTATGCTCCGTACTCTTATAATATAAAACATTCAATTTTTTTGTTTGTTTTTATTTGGTGTCTAGTGTCTTTTTTAAACTCAATTAATTTGAATTTATATTAAAAAAAAATTTTAAGAATAAAATGATTAGCAGTAGGCTAGTAGGGGTAGACTACTGTCTCGCCTTATGATGGTAGAAGGTTAGTGGTTTGTTGAAGGATTAGTCACTTCTTTATAAATTGTATTGTTATTATTCGTCACTTGTTTTGTTACTTTTATTTTTTCTTGTAGGATTTGATATTACTCTTTGTTTTAGTCGTTATCATATATCTATGGTTTTTCTGCTTTTGGGGCTGATATATTTGAACCGAGGGTCTTCTGAAAACAGTCTCCCTATCTCCATGAGGTAGTTGATATATTTGAACCGAGGATCTTCTGAAAACAGTCTCCCTATCTTCATGAGGTAGTGATAAGATCTGCGTACACTTTATTTTTCTCATAACCCACTTGTGAAAGTTCAGATAATATTATGTTGTTGTCGCTGGGGTTAAGTGACATTTTGTAATATTGAGGGGGTGTAATTTGTAATTTGTATTTTCATTAAAAGACAATTTGTGGAACAACCCCACATGCTGGGAGGTGGTCTCTGAATGATTGACCACTCACGAGGTATGATGATGGTGGTAATGTGATATCCACGTGGACCGATTTGAAAACTATGGGCAAAATGGTAATTTAACTTGACACGAGAAGAATTGCAACGAAATTGAGATAATTATTTAATACATATTTTTTTTAATTGATCTTTTAGATCGCGATATGAAATTTGTTTTTGAGCAGATAAAAACTGACCATTATCTAAAGATAAAAGGAGCCTAATTTTGTCTGTGAAATTGAACAACATTATGTTATGTTATATATACTTATAATAAATGCAGTTATATTTTATTTACATAAAAAGTTATCGTAAAAGATATAATAATTATATAATATAATTTGTCAAAAGTCATAAAATGTATGCACGGACTATATAATATAGATTACTTATACATGAGCTATACAATGAATATACTTCATGATACACTAAAAAACTGAATATAATTTAGCTATACATGAAATATACACTGGCTATACATACTTATACAACGACCGATCATTTTTATGGTAATTATTTTTTGACCGAGTGACCATCTATCATAATTATACCTATATAAAATCTAAATAATCGTCCATAAAAAAGATGTTTACGTAAATCAATCAATACGTTATTTGTTCTGTAAAAATTATATCTTTATTTTTAAAAATATACTGACATAGTGAGTTAATTAGCTAGGATATGACGTAATTTTAACTCATCAAGGATATCACCATTAATTGAAGGACGTAAAGATAAAATGTTAGAATAGAAGATTAATAGGTATCCGAATATGAGTTTTTTCTTTTCATTCCAAAATATTATTATTACTTTGTATTATCTATTATATCTCTAACTTTTATCCTATATACTCCACTATTTTGATTCTTATTTTATTTCATAAGTTATTTTCAACTTTTTCACATCTTTTTCATACTTTTATTTTTTAGTCCAACAATTCCATCATCTTTTTCCTTAAAAAAGGCAAATAAAATAATTAAATGGTATGCTTACGTATAAATCATCTTTTTTCTAAAAAGACAATGATGTCCCTGTCATTATTTTATTTCCTAAGGTCAATATCACTTCATAATGCCCAGAAAATTAGGCATAATTTTCCCTCCACTATCTACATTTTATTATTACATAATAAGCTATTTTAATGGAAGATCCACTTTTTATGGTCATCACTTACTAAATCTTTTCAACCAGATTTTCTTCTTTAAAATGTTCTTTCATCAATCATACCATTTGTATTAATTATATTGGATTATACTTGAGAAGTCGACTCAAAATTTAAAATTTATGAATTCGGAATTTATCACGTAAATTGAGTACTTATATATATAACAACAATAATGTATTCAAGAGAATCTCACTAGCGGAGTCTGGAGAGAATAAAATGTACACAGACTTTATCACTACCTCACAGAGATAGAGAGGTTGTTTGGTGAAAACCATCATCTCAAAAACTCATAATCAGAACAAACAATTTGAATATTTATATATTTTTTATATCTTTTTAAATATAAATATAATGAGTAAAAGTTATCAAGTTTATCTAAATCTATAATTAACACTCTCCCTCCTCCCCTAATTATTCCACATACATTATCGACCCCAACTTATCACCCGATGTCTGATATTCACATTGGAGCTAGACTAAATTTGAATTCGCGCTAGAAAATCCTATACTGGGAGTAAAGTGATTCCTAACAAAGACGATTCCATACCCAATGGGACTCAGATGCATAGTTATTAATATCTTTTCATTTTAATTTGTTTATCTTACTTTACTTTTTAATTTATTTCGTAAAGAATGTCTATTTTCTTTTCTTTGTATAACAACTCGATAATTTAAACTTTCTATATGATATATGTAAGTTTGCATGCTTAAATAATATTTTAATATATTTTATGTATCATTAGTTTTAAAAATCACAAGATTTGAAATTATTATTTTTATTTATTTTTTAATTCAAATTAAAACCAAATAACAAATTAAAATACTGATATCACAAACTTAGAACTCAAGCTATGACTCTCGCATGGTATTTGTTGATTTGCTCGCGACTCTTTCATAATCTTGGAAATACAAATAAGCATTAAGAAGGCTCTGAGCTTATTATTTTATTATGCAACTGTGTGTGTAATATTCCATACTAAAAAGTTTTCTCACTCCAATTATAACACTCTCTCCATCTCTATTTCTCCATTATTCTTGGGGTGTAGTGATCTGAAACCCATGTTTGCCACCTCTCCTTGTCTAAATTCTAACATGGGGTTGTACAAAAAACAGCCATTAGTTGGCACAAGACACTAACTTTCTTGATTATGTGAATATTGTCTAGTGGTTCTTGGTGAAATCATCATCAATGGAGGCTCTTCAGCTAATGGGGTTTGCTCTAACACTCTTTATTTCACTTTTTTCAGTATCTTATTGTGTTACAGACCCTAATGACTTAGCCATTATCAATGAGTTCAAGAAAGGGTTGGAAAATCCAGAGCTTTTGGAATGGCCAGTTAATGGTGATGACCCTTGTGGTCCTCCAGCTTGGCCTCACATAATCTGTACTGGTAACAAAATTCAGCAGATTCAAGTTATGGGGTTAGGGTTAAAAGGCCCTTTGCCTCAAAATTTTAATCAGTTGTCTAAATTGACTAATTTGGGGTTGCAAAGGAACCAATTTAGTGGAAAGTTACCATCTTTTAGTGGTTTGTCTGAGTTGAAGTATGCTTTCTTGGATTTCAACAAGTTTGATAGTATTCCATTAGATTTCTTTAATGGGCTTGTGAGTTTGGAAGTGTTGGCATTGGATGATAACCCTTTGAATGCCACTACTGGTTGGTCTTTGCCTAATGAGTTGCAAAATTCAGCTCAACTGACTAACTTGACTTTGATGAACTGCAATTTGGTTGGTTCTTTGCCTGAGTTTCTTGGAAATATGTCTTCTTTAGATGTACTGTTGTTGTCCAAGAATCGGCTTTCGGGGACTATTCCAGGTAGTTTTAAGGACTCTGAGCTGAAGATGCTTTGGTTGAATGATCAGTCTGGTGATGGAATGAGTGGTTCAATTGATGTGGTTTCAACAATGAGATCACTCACTAGTCTTTGGCTTCATGGGAACCATTTTTCAGGTAAAATTCCAAAGGAAATTGGTAATTTGACATATTTGCAAGATCTTAATGTCAATAGCAATGATCTTTTTGGTTTAATTCCTGAATCTTTAGCAAATATGCCATTAGGCCATCTTGATTTGAATAATAATCATTTCATGGGGCCAATACCAAATTTCAAGGCTACAAATGTTAGTTATCAATCCAACTCTTTTTGTCAAAACAAAACTTGTGCATTAGAGGTTATGGCACTTTTAGAATTCCTTGATGAGTTGAATTATCCATCTAAGCTTGTTGAATCATGGTCAGGAGATAATCCTTGTGATGGACCATGGTGGGGATTAAGTTGTGACATTAACCAAAAGGTTATTGTGATAAACTTGCCTAAGTGTAATCTTTCTGGAACCTTGAGTCCTTCGATTGGGAAATTAGAGTCTCTTACTCATATTTATCTTGGGTCTAACAATATTTCTGGTTCTATTCCATCTAGTTGGACTAGTTTGAAACATTTGGTTCTTCTTGATTTGAGTAATAACCATATTTCCCTTCCTCCGCCAAAATTTACTTCCCCCTTGAATCTCATCCTGAGTGGAAATTCGTTACTGAACTCTAGTCCTCTTAGAGCAAGCCCTTTGCAAAAGAATAGCACATTTGCTGCTGTTTCACCGTCTTCGTCGACCAAGAAGTCTAGCTCTTCTAAGTCTAACTTAGTCATTTTTGTGGTTCCTATTGCAAGTTTTGCACTTCTAGTTTCTGTTGGTATTCTACTATATGTTTATGTTCGGAAGAGGAGCATGGATAGGCGCAAAGGTCCAACTTCTCTAGTGATTCATCCTAGAGATCCTTCTGATTCGGATCGGATGGTCAAGATTGCAATTTCTGATGAAACTAAAGGAAGTCTATCGACAGTAACTGGAAGTGGTTCTGCTAGTATACACAGTGATAAATACCATGTGATGGAACCTGGCAATTTGATCATATCAGTTCAAGTACTTAGGGATGTAACGAAGAACTTTGCTCCAGAAAACGAGCTTGGGCGTGGTGGTTTTGGAGTGGTTTATAAAGGAGAATTAGACGATGGAACAAAAATAGCCGTCAAAAGAATGGAGGCTGGAGTAATTAGCAGCAAAGCGTTGGATGAATTTTGTTCTGAAATTTCTGTTCTTTCCAAAGTCAGACATAGGAATCTAGTATCTCTATTGGGATATTCTGTTGAAGGCAATGAACGGATTCTGGTTTACGAATACATGCCACAAGGTGCTCTTAGCATGCATCTTTTCAACTGGAAAAGCTTGAACTTAGAGCCTCTTTCATGGAAGAGGAGGCTGAATATTGCATTAGATGTTGCTAGAGGAATGGAGTATCTACATACATTGGCTCATCAGTGCTTCATACACAGAGATCTCAAGCCCTCAAATATCTTGCTGGCTGATGATTTCCGAGCAAAAGTATCAGACTTTGGACTCGTGAAACCTGCTTCTAACGGAGAGAAGAATTCCGTGGTGACCAAGCTAGCAGGAACTTTCGGATATTTAGCACCTGAATATGCTGGTAAGCATTTCATTTCCTGTTCTTTTATTCGTAACATATCAAGTTTTTCAAAAATAAGTGATATTCTAGTTGCCATTTGATGTTCTCTTTGGTATGAATACAGTTACTGGTAAAATCACCACGAAAGCCGATGTCTTTAGTTTCGGTGTGGTCCTAATGGAGTTGTTAACTGGAAGGATGGCACTTGACGAAGACAGACCAGATGAGAGCCAATACTTAGTTGCATGGTTCTGGAACATCAAATCCTCTAAAGAGAAACTCATTGCAGCGATCGATCCAGCTCTGGACGTGAAACAAGAGAGTACATCTGAGAGCATCTACACTGTTGCAGAACTTGCTGGTCACTGCACAGCAAGAGAGCCTAGCCAACGCCCTGACATGTCCCATGCTGTGAATGTGCTTGCCCCACTTGTTGAGAAATGGAAGCCTCTTGAGGAAGATACAGATGATGAATGTGGTATCGATTACAGTCTTCCACTCGATCAAATGGTCAAGGACTGGCAAGAATCGGAAGGAAAAGACTTGAGTTGCATCGACCTTGAAGACACTAAGGGTAGTATCCCTGCAAGACCTACTGGATTTGCTGTGTCCTTTACGTCGGTTGATGGTAGATAATAAAAAGGTACTGCACTACTTCTGGTATAGTTGATTTGATATTCCTATTCAGTAAATGTGGATAGCATCTTAGTTTGTTTTGTGTGATATTTTGATCCTGTTTATCTATGCTTTCTTCCTTTTTATCTGTAGAAACTTCAATCCAATGTATAGTCTTTTTAAGCTCTGTGGGATGTAGATATGGTATAGTGATAAATGAAAACTGTTTCCATATGTAATTCTTTCACAATACCTTTATTTCCACCAATTTTTCTAAACGCAAGTTGCACCCGAAGCCATTAGGCCGAGGGCATGTCTGCCTGAGCACAACGCATATGTTCCATTACAATGTGTGAACTTGAAAAAGTGTTGAAGTTATACAAGCACAATCAACTCTATCAGGTTGTCTGAATGATGTCTACAGGTAAACCTTAAAATGTGAGATTTGTAATCTTAAAAATATAACATGTTACTTGCTATGACGGGCAAATGTGACCTGATAGTGTAAAAAATTCTTTACACTGACGATGTAGCAAGCTAATAGGTTAGTAGGGTTAGGTTGATGTCTGGCCGTGGGGTATAGTAGGGTAGTTGGTTTAGTCGTGTCTTTACATCTTATGTTGCCATTATCCGTCTTATATATGTTAATTTTATTGTATTTGCATACCATCATGTGTATTTTGTTATTAGTCGCTCTTTCTGTTTCCTTTTCTTTTCCTTCCCTCTCTTTCATATCTAGTTTATTCTACTTATGGGTTTTTGAGACGAGGGTTCTCAGGAAATAGTGTTCTCTACCTCTACGAGGTAGTGGTAAGGTCTGCTTACATTCTATTCTCCCTAGACCCCACTTGTGAAATTTCACTATGCACTTTGAAAAAGGGAGAAGATGCTTGAGGGAAAGGACCAGGTCCATTGTTGGACTTTTTCTTTTCAATTACAGCTAATATGAGCTTTAACTTGCCTGTGGTACCATCCAGTATGGACCCTAAAGATATTGATTGGACACATGTTCTTTCAGTTATATTGTCATTTTAGGACATCGATGAAAAAAAATATATCAAATCGCTAAATTTAAGTGATTTTTACAAGGTTATTTTCTTTACAATGAAGTAATATAATGATTCATGAGAGACAAATTCATTTTCGCACATTCTACGAACAACTCATGTGCCACACAGAATCTTCTAGTCCTTTCTAAAACAACAACATTATCCCAGTGCCTCAAAAGGCTCCCGCTCATTGCGGGGTGAGGGGGGGGTCGGATGTACGCAGCCTAACCCCTATGTTTAAAAACATAAAGCGGCTGTTTCCAGATGACCCATGAGGAGCGTCGAAAGTTGCATTGACTAAGTGCTACTTCACAAATGAAAAAAGCGCAGATAGTTTAAAGAGCCATTTTGCTTTATTCCATCAGACTCCAAGGTCAAAAAATAGTCAATCTTTGGCTCCATCCGAGATTGATGGAAATAGTCCTTTCTAAAAGTCGATCGAAATAACCTACAGATAACATGTAAGTAGTATAGATATTTTTTATATAATAAGTTAAATTACATCAAAAAATAATTTGATGCTCATAATAAGTACGTATAATTTTAATCATATATAGAATTAACTTGTGTATTATTACGATTGGTTTTATTCTTAAAAAAATCTTACTTGGTAGTTACGCTAATTTGAGGGATTAAATATGCTCAAAGATATAAAGGTGGACATTTTTAATTAAACATTTTGCAACTTTATATCAAGTTTTAATGGTACTTTTGGTCCTTTAAATATTACTAGTAAACTTTGAATCTAGTCTGTATGATATTTGATCAAATATATTTAATTTTTAAATTTCTTGAACTATGCATTTTTTATCCCCTTGTTTGTGATTGATCACATTTAATTACTTATGTGTTATGTTAAACTTATATATTATTAGATGTTCATAGTTTGGTTTGGATTGAATCGATTATTGATTAAAATTGAAATTAAAATCAATCTTGTCGGTTTTTAAATTTCTAAAAAAAAAAACCCCTCGATTTGGTTTTTCTGATTTGAAAATAATAAGTTTGTTGAGAACATACTCATTTCGATGGACACAAACACCAAATAGATGAACAATCCACATGAAAATCATTGTGGATTCAATCAAGCAGTTAAGCAAAACTAGAGTTATTATTATACGAATAAAATGATTTAATTTAGTAATACTAAAGTCATTATATTCTAAATAAACACGAAAATTATACATCAAAATACTAACAAGAAAATTTCCAACAAACATAAAATTAAAATCTTTTAAGTGACACTATTTGACTTCAAGTATATATAGAATGTTAAGAAAATGAATGTGCACATTAATTCATCAAACATTTGCAAGTTGTTTAATATTTGGGCTAAAATTTAAATGTTTGGGCTTGAAAAATGATAACCTTAAAGATTTAAGTCAATTAAAATTTAATAAAATTGATTCAATTTGATTATTTTTGTAATTTTTTTAGTTAAAATAAATAAAATCAAACCAAATAGTGTCAACTGTTAAAATTTATAATTAAATCAAATCAGCTATTAATTTTTTAAATTAATTTGATTTAAAATGTGATTGGATTTAATTTTTTAACCATAACTATAAACAACCCTAATTACTAGTTATTACTCCATATTTGAGGGTAATATCAAATAAAAATGATCCAAATATAACATATTTTCAGCATAAAAGGATCAAAAGCACACATTTTTGACTAATTAAAAGTTAAATACATCAAATCATAACACACAAAGGACTAAACTAAGAATTTACATATAGTTGAGGGACCCAAAGTGTTATTACCCAAAATATGAGAAACCCTATCCATAAATACCTTACCTTACCTTCCATAATTTTGCATCTCAAAAATTAGGGTTTTTTCACTCCGCCGCCACCCCTTATAATTTTCTTGTTCATTTTGGTAGAGAAAGTTATCTTCTTCAATTTTTTTGAATTATGTTATGTTTATTCAGATTACCTGTTACATGTTTTCTTTATTTTTTCATAATTTTTACATGATTATGGATACCGAGGGATTGAAGTGAAACAAATAAGTGCTATGCGAAGAATATTGGAGTGAAAAGGGTTGTTATTATGAATAAAACACTTAGTGTTTCTCTTGAATCCCTCGGCTATCCATAATCATGTTAATTGTGGGACTTGATTTTTTCTCGTCTTTATAAATAAAGAAAGCATGGTTTCAGGTAAATGTTAAATCTTTGAGTTGCACTTTTGTCATTTTAGTTAGACTCAAGAAGTACGGGAAGGTGATTAGACAGATATGACGTAACTTGAGCTTACTGAGTATATGACCATAGATAGAAAACTTGAGCTTACTGAGTATATGACCATAGATAGAAAAAAATGGAGGTCGTGAATTAGCAGGCTAATGGTAGGGTTAGGTGTTGTATTTGTTTTGTGTTCGCACTACCTGTCATATTATGTGTTAGTTTATCTTATCTACGTACTGTAGTTCCTTTTCCTTCCTTTTATCAGATCTGGTTCTCTCTTACTTACGGGTTTGAGATAAGGAAGCAGCTGTGTATATTTTAACCTCCCAGACCCTACTTTATTGGGTATGTTGTTGTTGTTGTTGTTGCTGCTTCCTTTGAGATAGGATTAAGTACCTAGAATGTTTGAATTAGGCTATGTTTATTTGTATTTTGGCTGATTATCTAGAGCATGCTTGCTTTATTTTCTCTTCATTTTGCATGGTTGTGGGTAGCTTAAGGTTTGATGTGAAACAAAAATGTGATCATTGCAGAGAACAGAAGCTCCAATGGAATTTTTGGAGGATGTTATGTTTGAAGTAATCGCTTTATGTTTCTCACAAATCCTTCAGCTACCCGTAACCATGTTAATGTTGGAACTTGAATTTTCTTGGTCTTTGCAAAATAAAGCAAGCATGGCTTTAGGTAATTGCTAAAAGTATGAGTATGTCGAGACATGTTTGCATTAGTCATGATTTTGTTTCTGCACTCATTATATTATTGATTAACACTGCGAATGATGGAAATAGAATATCCTTAACCCTGTAAATACGATTCTGTCATTACTAGCTGGTACCGGCCATTGTTATAGAAAGTATTTTTACTCTATTCCGAACACATCAGTCTGTGATCTTTGGAATTAGCTACTGTACTGTTGATGTTTATTTACTACTTTGCTGTTGTGAGATGGCATGAAATGCTTGTGGTGTCTTATGTTTACATTTTCGGAATGTCATTTGTATACCAGTTAGGAACTCCAGCATAATACCTGCTTAGTTGTGCTAGTAACCGTGCATCTACTTGGGTGGAATTGGTTTCAATATTAAGTATATTTGTGATCTAAACTATGTTGGTAAAGTGCAGATGACCAATGTTGCATTGCGAATACGCAGTTTTCTTGCAGTGGAAGATTCCGAAATTTTGGCAACTGGAAAAGGGAAAGAGATCAAGAGAACACTATACAGAACACTTCCGCTTTATGTTGAGTATTGCAAATGTTTGATGTATGTAAATGTTTTGATTTACCTAGAGGATTTGGGGTTTATATGTCCTAAGTTTTTTGCTGTAGGTAGTGTGTTGAAATGATGCAGATATTGTAATGCCTAACCTTTTCTTAATACATGGTTGCTTTTTCTTCAGTGTTACTGTCTGTGTGAAGATGTGCTTTCACTGCCATTTTGTTGTTCATAGCCACCCGTACCACTACTGCCAACCTGCTACATTTACTGCTAGTCACAATCACCAACACCAGATGCTGTTGGGGACGATCACTGTTACCGATCACCATCGCTACTTATATTGTCAATACAAATCACAGACTACTACCTTTCAATTAATATTTTGGGATATAGTAATATGTAAGCTATTTGTTATCAATCTGAAAATTACTAGGGGTAAGTTTGAATGCTCAGATGTTGAGAAAACAAGTAACATCGAACATTCATATGTATTACCGAGGCGACATTTTGATATTCAAATATCGTATTCGGGTCCAGGCATTTGGATGTGAGGGGGGTGGTTTGTGTAGTAAATATTCGTCATTTTTAACTTAAAAGGTTGTGATTTGAACCGTGAACAAAAAGATGGGGAGTTCCTAAAGAGGGATAAAAGAAAAGGAAAAAAAAAGTTCTAGATATTTTAATTCTTTTAATAAATGGGTCATTGACAAAGGCGGGTGTGATTATGTAACTATAAATTCATCTGTTCAGTACTTTTGATGTGGATTATAAATTTATCGAAAGTATAAGATACAATAGTAGATACAAACTGATATCTTGTAAAATACAAATTCAATTCCAAAAATTCAATAAAATGACCACATAAAACTTGGATCTTAGATCTACCTTTAACTGCTTACCTTAAACAAAAAATTGGCTTGAGATGAACTAGGTCAAGATATTGTTAAACAATGAACTATAACCTAATCCACCCAACTCTTCCTGAATTCTTACCTTCTTCATTTGTTTAATTGTAGATCCAACAAAACCAACAAAAGGATTTCCATAAAATATTTTCCTTTCATACCAAACATACCCTATGAGGGAAAGGCGGATAAAAGTAGACTGAAGAGTATAAAGTACTTCATTCCACAACAACAATGCGTCAATTCCAAGAAGGTTAAGTTAAGAAAGAAAAAGAGATTAGTTCAACAAGAAGATAAAAGTAAAAAAGTAGGATAAAGAATTCAACAGAAAAACTGAAATTAACCTCAACAGAAACTCTTGCTCAAAACATGCCAAAAAGAAGAGCAATATTTTTTCAGATCTTTCTCTACAAAAACCTCTCCTCACAGATAATAAAATACTTCAATCTCTTGTATCTGAAACTAAGAATGAATGCAGTATTATAATCTCTACATGTTCTTTCAATAACCCCAGCACTCTTCCAAGCTTCAAATGGGCGATTTGGAGGAGCCTAAAATTCAAGTGTATAAATCTGCACATTATGATAATTAATGAGGTCGTGTATTCAAAGATGATATTAATATTTAAAAGAGATGGAAACTGAAGCCTAGCAGGGAACCATAAAAGGACTCATCTATTATTCTGAGAAAGTAAACTTGGCATTACACTTTGCATTACTAAAATAACATCTTGTTTTTAATATAAAATTCTGCATCACTCATTGTTTCTTCTAGTACAAACTCAGTATATCTGATCCTTGAAATACCAGAATGAGATAGGTGTCGACTTTGATAACAAAACCCTACATTATCCATAGCAAAAATTCATGTAACCTACATAACTAATCTGATAATGATACAATCCATAAGTTTCCATCACATTCAAGTATGTGTAAAGTCCAAGCCACTTCAAAATAGTGAGTGTATAGTATCACTCTACGCACTAAACTTTGTAACAATGTGTAGGCATAATTTTTTTACTTTTCGAGGAACGTGTAGGCATAAAATTAAAGACAAAAGAAGTGGGTGCACCCGTGTCAGGCATCTGCATATTCTTGTCACAAAGCCACATCCACAGTTATCTGTAACCTAATCAGTGGAACACCATAAAGAGTCTGAGCAGCTTTATGTAATAGTAAAGGGATCCGAAGGATTTTCCTATCTACACTAAGGAGTTGAAAAAGAACAGGGGAGGCAAACTCTTTGCAGTAAAAAATCTGCAAAAGGTTGCCACGTCCAGAAAAGGCATACTCACAGCCTTACCAAATTAAACTGAAGAAGAATTAAAGAGGCGACCAATGTTGATTTCCTAAATTTTCAAATTTAGACACTTGTCAATACAGAGAACCCACTAGCACTAAAAAGAGTAAAGAGTCCATGTATTTGTCACTGCTAGTAAATAAAATGATCTGGACGATTTCTCACCATCCAACAAGGATTTCCACAAAAGTGATACCCATGCCCATGTATTTTAGCTATAACTGCCAGTGAAATAATCACGATCTGCAGAATGGACTACCACCCAGAAAAGGGTTAATACAAAAAAGACACGCACAGATATTTTAGCCATCAATACCTCCAGGTCCCCTTTTTATTGGTAAGAATCAAATATTTGAAGTACTAACAAAAGTGTTCTACATAACTTTCACAAGTATTCAGATTCTCCATCATCAGGACAATAATAAAATCACTTCAATATTTTCTTTTACAACAAACATTTAGGCAATTTATTTTTACTTTAGTCCCCTATGTCTTCCAAAAGCCATGTCATATTAATAGGTACCCGTTGAGTTAGTTTCTGTCCTAACAACCAACCACTCAAGAAAAAGCCACCTCATTTTAACCCTAATGAGAAAACATAAGGTAAAAAACCAAATAAAGATGCAAAATCTCTTTAAAGATGGAGAGAATAAGATACCAGCATATCTAGGTGATACTAAATTCAAGTTGACTTGATCAACTGCCTCCCTTCTGCTTGAGTGTTATCTTGTCTCCCAAGCTAAGAGCAATTCCTTGGGTTTTGCTCCTTATCCTAATGTAACCGCTCAGCTTACTATCTGCTTGTTTCTCAATGCTTACATTCACCAAAGCATCCTCGCCAAACACACTCTTCGCATACAGGTTAGCAGCAAGAAACCCGCACTCACCTTCCAAAGCAGACCTGGAATTATGCATGAAAGTGCGCATATACGTGTCAACCAAGCCATGCATCAGGACAAATGATATATCCAGATATATCCAGATCAATGACAGAACAAAATGAACTGAAAGGCCATTCTGGAGCTAGAATCCATTATTTAGAAACCCATTCGAAGCAGTTCAGTCACATCCAACAGTAAAAGAAACAGTGGTAAAGTATAGAAACTATACTAGATCCTGTAATAATAAGCTACTACTCCTTTCGTCCCATTTTATGTGGTATCATTTGATGTGGCATGGTGTTTAAGAAAAAAGGAAGACTTTTGAAATTTGTGGTCTAAAGCAATCCTTAGATATTTGTGTGGCCGAGATTCTTCAGTTTAAGGTTAAATTATTTCCTATTATAGTAAGGTAACATTCTTTTTAGAACGGACTAAAAAGGAAGGTTGCCACATAAAATGGTACAGAGGGAGTAAATTCTTTTATTGATTAAGAGGTTGTAAAGCATCAAGAAGATGCAAGAAATTACAGAGAGAAATAGGTGATAACTCCAGAACAACAAAAAAACGGTTAGGGTCTAGGAGGCAAAGCCTAAAGCAGAAACTCAAGGCTATACAAGAATAAACTACTATTTCAACTAATAAATAACTTGTATGATCCAATTTAAAAAATTGTTCACCAATTTTCCGTGATAATGTAAATTGTGCTATCCAACTTCAAATTCTTTCATGATTTCTAAACACACCAAAATACCAATATATTCGAGGTGTCCAAAATAAAACCTCTAATAATTGGAATACACAAATTTCCCATGGTACATTGTTCTCACGACTTTTGACACTAGGTATAATTTGGTAAGCTCCTAGTCTAGACAGCAACCATGATAACAGTGGTTCTTAGATTCTAATGGTTGCAGAGAAGAGTACTCCTAAACCAATCCCAAGCCAGTCTTATGCAAACACCATCATAGACATGAAGAATCAATTCAAATACTTCCACATTTTCATGCAGGTCAAACTCATATTCCTGGTAGTTCATATACATCAAGATACAACAATTTATCTATAATGAAAAACAATAAATACCAAGTCAAACACAATTTGGTTGTCATCAATAATGAAAGTTCTAAGTTTTATACAACATAATAATCCTCCAGCTATAAGTCTTGTTACAACAGACATTACTTCACCTTTTTACCCCCTTTTCCCTTTACATATCTAGTCTCATAGTCCAAAAACAAGTTTCATGTATCAACTTTTTGGCCTATACAAAATAGAAAATGCCAATAATATAGAACAAGATGGTATGGATATCAATAAAAACATCAAAAATCAGTAAAGGCAGTCATACAACCAAGCACAACTGTCCACACTTTTAGGCAAACAAATAACTTACAGCGCAGTAAGGCACTTCATGTTGGTTGATTTGATT
Organism: Solanum clarkiae; assembly: GCA_011800125.2. Classification (NCBI taxonomy): domain Eukaryota; kingdom Viridiplantae; phylum Streptophyta; class Magnoliopsida; order Solanales; family Solanaceae; genus Solanum; species Solanum clarkiae. The sequence continues at coordinate 20,765,059 of JAABOM020000002.1, forward strand.
ATATGGTCAAGAAATTCTTTTTCATCTTGAATGACAGTGTTGACAGCAACCTGCAATTAGGAGAACTAGTGGCTCATTCTCAAATGCTTATAAATATAATTCACGTAGTAGTTGCTCACTTTATTGATGGTATGACATACAAGAGACTACTCCAAAATATAGATGCCAAACAGAGCAGTGATTAAAGCAGTTGACTCCATAAACAGATCAAGATTTACAACTTTAACAAGTCATTTTCAAAACATTAATAACCTATGTGTAAGTATTTAGCAAACCTATGTGTAACCTACACTTTGATGCCACATAAACTACACCATAAGATTGGAAGTCATCAAAAACAACAAAAGTATCCCACTTCTAGTTTTAAAATCTCCAATGCAAAATGAGTAGTATACTAGGACAGGAAAACTATTTGATAAGGTAAATAGTCAAGGAATAGCATACCTTGTTTTCCCACTCAAATTCTGCCCACATGGTTCTAAAAGCAGCATCATTGCACACTGCAGGGGATATATAATCCATGATGTCAATATGAATGTCATTTAGCACAACCACCATCCTGTCAAACACATTCGACGTCTCATAAACAATGTTCCCAAAAATGACGCCAGTCTCAGTTGAGGAAACCTTGATGTTTGCTTTTATCTGTTTGCTTGACTCAGGAGCTAGAGTATAATTCTGCGGACGCTCCACAAGTTTAAGATCACCCATAGTTGCCAATTCCAAACATAAATTCTGGAGGGTCTCTTTAGTTCTATTAATAACTGTCACATCCAGGACAATATCATAGTGATGAACAGTCACATACGCTTCAGCATAAACAGGGTCGCTAAATCCTGTTAGTTGCAGAACCCGGTTTAATTTATTAGCATCGGTCTCATCTTTGACAAATTCTCCAGTGGCACGTTTCAAATCATCTTGGACTGCATCTTCCAACTCCAACTGACTCATGCCCTGGAAAACAGAAAAAATTTAGGACATGGAAGAAGAAATGCCACCCTGATTGAAGCACCAAGGAACTGAACACCAGCTCTAATTGATGAGCTCTGGCATTAAGTGGAAACTACTTAAGAAACATAGTTTTGAGGAAAACAGAAACAATTCAAATGCAACTGTTTGAGTCAAACTCGTTGTTCATTTTGGTACATTCCCCGTGCCCTGGAAAACAGAAAAAATTTAGGACATGGAAGAAGAAATGTCACCCTGCATTGAAGCACCAAAGAACTGAACACCAGCTCTAATTGATGAGCTCTGGCATTAAGTGTAAACTACTTAAGAAAAAACAATAAGCTAATTTAGTGTGGAGAGAGATCTGCACTCGTGAATCCTGACTATGCCCATTCATGAAAAATTGAAATCCCGAAAGTTTTCAGATCCAATCAAATTTTTGAAATTGATGCTAAAAGAAACTTATGCAATGTAACATGAATGACTCTCTTAATGTGATTGAAACAGTAGTCAAAGAAACAAAAAGTATAACTTGAAAGCTCTGGAAAAGCTGGAATAAAATGTTGAAAATAGCACTTAAAACACATTTCTTAGAGAGTTGAGACAGTAAAGGTGGAAAGATAAGACATTTAGCAAAGAAATCTGCATCAGTGCAAGGCCCACACAGCACAAAGTAGACACCATTTGACATTACACAAAGACAAGCTCATAATACAATTTTTGGTCAGTTAAGATAGTTTTTACAAATATATTAACTGAAGTGTGAGAAAAGAGCAACATGTGACTCCTTGTTAATCAAACACATACTCAGATAGAAGATTCTTTCTTTCCTTGTTTAAAAATGTATTGAAATGTTCAAATAGAAGGTGCTTACCCTCCTACTCTTCAAATGGTAGAAATCAATCAGGTCATCAGGCTGAGAATGAGAAATTTGAGCCCTTGCTTTGATCTCTTCTGTCTCTCGCATCTGCTTATCAGAAAGCATTTTAACAAAACTCTCATGGCAAGAGTTCAACCAGATCTTCCTAACCTCATTGCCAGTGTTACATAGCAATCTTACACATAGAACCATCCTATCATAGGAATCATTATCAATTGGGTGTGGAAGAGCTGAAGACTGCCCCAGCTGTATCATTGAGACAATGATCAGTAATGCATCAGTTGTTGCTTTGTTCACTTCAACTTTGGATGGTTGAACTTCTTCCAATCTTAAAATGAGCTTAGTCAGGGTGCAAGCAACAACTGCCCCAAGGAAGAAATCACCAGTTAACAGGAGGGATCTCAGATTTCCAGCAGTCAAAGATCCTTGAACTACTGTCGGGGGCGAAAAAGCAGTTTCAGAGGCAGCACTTTGAGTAGCGTATGTCCCATCAGCAAGGACAGCAGGTCTTCTAGATGAAACAGTAGTGGAGTTTATTTGCTGAGACTTTTTCGAAGAATCATTAGCTTCACCTTCCTCGGAAGCTGAATAAAATGGTAGGTCTCCAAGGCACTGCTTGATAGTTGCAATGCCACTCTCAACTTCAGAAAGTGATACACAATACTCTCCAATAATCCAAAGGGCACATGAACAAACACGTGCAGCTCGAATTTGGTAGAAAGTATCCAGTAGCCTTGTAACAATGGAAACCCTTAATTTTGGATTTGTTTCAATAATCTCACGGACAAAAACGACCACATCAATTGCAGAAGCGACATTGTTATCTCCCAAGAAGTCCATCAACAGATGGACTACTGTGCTTGCTACCTCTGGAAACTTCACGGCACATGAATGAATGGCTTGGATAAGCATTTGACGGTATTCACCATTCTTCTCAAGTTCACCGCTCTGGGTTTTCATAACTTCTTTCTTAAGTGTGAGAACAACCTCATTGATATTCCGGGGGGTGATCAATTCAAGAACAATGTCAAGTGTTTTTCTCCTGATGTCAAGATTGGGGCTTGAGAGCGCTCTGAGGACATCCATTATCATATCAACCATGATCTCCCTATGAGAAGATTTCAATTCATTCAGTCTATCAAGCACAATAAGCTTCACATTGTTGTCACTCTGAGATTGTAGAAGTTGACAATAGGTATTGGCTGCAGCTCTTATAGCAGTTGGGGCAGAAGACAAAGAAACAAGAGTTCCAGCACATTCATAGACAACAGCAGCAGAAGGGGCATTGAGCAGTGATATGATTATCTTGATGTACTTCCCTTTCTCCCCTTTGTTTGTCCTGCAAACTTTTCGGACCAAATCCAAGACAACTATTTGAAGTAAGTCACCCCAATCAGATACTCTATCAAGATGGGTCAAGAGGTAATTGATAGCACGTTCTTGAGCACATTGGAAAAGCATCAGAAATGCATTCCTTTTAGCTGACGGATCCTGCTCCGTGGTAAGAATGTTCTCAATCTTTTCCGGTGCATCTGCCAGGAGCTGCTCGCCCTGTGGAAGCTTGTAAACAGCCATCACAGCAAGAATTGCATTCCGGCGAACATAAGGATGCCGGTGCTCCAAGTTGCTCATAATAGATGGAATCAGAGGTTCAATTATATCAACCTCATTTAGCCGGCAAAGGAATCTCAAAGTAACTCCACGAATGTACTCATTTGGATGCTGCAAATTATTCCTCAAGTTCTGACAAATAAGGATCATTTCAGGAAGCACACGCCCCTTAGCATCAGTCTTCTCGATAATCTCCAAATACAGAAGCAGCAACTTTTGAATAGTGTGATCTTCAGAGGGCAAGACATATCTAATAATAGTAATAAACAGTTGGGGTAGGGTTTCACCATTCAACAAAAGCATGACGGCTTTCTTCATGGCTTCAACCTTGGCAGGAACGTCGTTCCCTTCAAGGGCTTCCTTGATCTCATTGGCAAGAGCTGGAGTGCCCTTATCAAAGTGTATGAGCAAAGAACAGGACTTCTCCATTTTATTCTAATTAGCTTACCTGAAATCTTAAAGTTCCCCATAAGTTCCTAGATAAGATATTATAACATTGACAAAGGAGAACAAAGTTGTAACAATCACAAAAAAGAGTCCAACTTTTGTTTAGTTGAAGCAGTTAAATCACTCTAAAGCAATCCTACAAAAAGTACATCTACTTATGCAATATTGATTCTTTGATTATAAAGGAATAAATCCATTTGAGAGAGGGATTCAAACCACAAAGATATCAGGAAATAATGCATAAATAAAACAACACACAAATGGAACTACAGAAAAGAAAAACTTCTAACAATGTATATTAGATTCATATAAGTATGTTACCAGCAGAACAAAGGAGTTTAGGCGATTCAATCACTACAGCCTAGTAACATACTTAATTCTTCCCCAATTCACATCAATACTCAAATCACACAAACTGCCACAGAAATGCAAGCAAAATGTGACCAATCATTCAATCCTCAACAATGCCTCAATTCCAAATTGGACCATATGCTATATAAATGCCGCATCCATCAAACTCTATCCTCAGAATCAAATTAAATGATACAAGTGAACCACCAATCACTTTACACCAGTAACAAAACCATAAAATGCACAAACTTACGCTCAGCTCACAAATAGGCGGATCTAACCTCTTCACGGTTGGTTCTACGGCTCGGATCATGTATAATACAACTATATATCAGAATGTGCAAATATAACAGTATACATCACTTCGAATCTACTGACGGCAATACGGCAGCATAATTAAACAAGACAGATTACCGGTAGCCCTAATAATCAAATTTCATAATGCAACAATACTTACATAGACAAAATCGAGCAGAGAAAAGATCTAAAACCAGAAACAAAAGAGTAATTGATCAAATCAAACAGAAAAAATGATGAGATGAGAAATGAGACTTACCAGATTGAAGGCAGAAATGGTTGGATCAAAGTGAATATTCAGAAGAGAAATTGGTAGAGAGGAATTTGTAGGTAAATTTGGGGGGTGAAGGAGAGAAAATGGGGAGTTGTGGGTGAATTTTTAAGAAGAGAGAAAAGTTTGGTGTCTTCTTTCTCAGATCTGCGAGATCCGCAGAGTGAGTAATATGTTGTAATGAAAAGGATTAAGTATTAATTACTTGATTTAATTTAGGTAAATTTTAATTAATAGTTTAAAATTATAAACGGGACATTCAAAAATAATATTGTATAAATTATTTAAATACCATACTTTAAGGCAATAATTTTTATTTCTGCTCTCTCTCTCTCCAACTGTTGTAGGTACCTAAACTATTATTTTTCTCTCCTTCTTAATCTATCCTAAATATCTCCTAATTTTAAGTATTCTAATCAATATTTATATAATCTACATATTTTTTAGTTATCTAATCAATCTTTTCATGATTAATTTCAAATTCAATTTTTTATCATTATTTTCAAACTAAACAAAAAAAAGGAAGAAATTGAAAAGTCTTCAATTCCTCCACCAAAACCTAATGTCTTCCATTTTTCATCTACTTCTTCAGAGCGGTCTCTATTTTGATTTCAACAATGAGCATCATTCTAAAAATAGGAAAATGCTTAATCAAGTATCATCAAGCATCTGTAGTGTTTGCATTACAATTAGTACATGATTTTTAAATAGTAAATAGTAAGTGGCACTATATGGCAAGTATAGAGAATTAAAGCTATCAACTTATTTGTACTTAGTCATACTTAATTAGATGTGATAATGCGGGTGAAAATGTAGAAATATGTATTTTATTGTTTACGAATATGATACTAATAATGTTGTATTACATCAAGTATTAAAATTACCTAAGAGTTTGAATGTTAAATAGATACATATATGTGGATGTGTAATGTTGATACTTAAATATATACAATTTGGCTTCATTTTAAAGCCATAGGTTTAGTGCTATTGAATAATCCGGAAACTGGAATGAATTCTTTAAAAAAAAATCTTAAATTAAATTCACAAAGTTACTGGTTTAAACAAAGATTGAAATAAGTATTAAACAACTGACAATCTACTATTTGATACCTAATATATTTATAATGATCAAATATCAAAACAAAAAATTGATTTGCAGTCAGGTATCTTGTTTGAAGTAAATATCAAGAATTTACATTGAAGAGTGGTTCAAGTATCATGTGAGTAAAATTTTGCTTAACATCTGCATATAGTTATCATGAAGTAAATAAATTTAATTGCTAAAAATACATGTAAGAAAACAGAGATTGAAATATTTATGATTATTGCAAATACTAACTGAAAAAGTACCAAAAAATATTAACATCGCTATTCAACATCAAAATAACAACGGTAGAAATACCAAAACATTTGACATATCTATTTAACATAAAAGAAACCAAAGACAGGCACATTTTTTTTCTTTTTTTGTCGGCATCCAATTCAGCCACAATTGCTTCAATCAAATTTTCTAATGGTGAATATTTTCTCCAACAATTATACCATTGCTTTTGTATCCATTGCTTTCGACAACAAATGGGGAGTGATACTGGGCTCTTTCTTTTTTCCTTTTTTTTGCATATCGTTTTGGAACATTGGGTTTTGAAGTTGAAATTATATTCTTGATGACCTCCATCTCTTCTTGTGAATCTTCTTCAATGAACTTATCTTGATGAGTGTTGAAATCGTCTTCTTGTTGTTTGAGAATTCATTAATAATTTTCACTGATTAGGAAAACTTCGAAATAAAAAATGAAAAGAAAAATTTGAAAAAGAAAGAAATAATAGTGTGAAAATTAATTTTGAAAAGGGGAGAAAATTTTGAAAAGGAATGAAATAATTGTGTGAATATTAATTATGGGTTAGCTTTAATTTGAGATTAATTATAAATAATTGACTAGTGCATAGTGATTGACAACTAATTGGACTCTAAAATTGAAAAATAATCATAATTTCAGTTGATTCCCATTTTCTACGTAATTGATTGCCCAATTCTCTATTTTTTCGACCAGTATCAGTCACCCACTAAAGTATCACGAATGACTTAATTTTAGGAGATTTTAAGTAATTTAGAAAATAGTTGATATAGAAAGGAATTATCACTTTATAGTATGGAATTTTTATAATTTATACTAAAATTTAACACATTCTATAAGTTAACCATTACAAATTTTTATTATAATTTTAAATTTATTTCACGAATTTACAAAATTTATATATTGTTATTGTAGCTTCATCAAGCTTTTCAATGAAGTTTTTTAACTTTTGCAAATATTCAAGTTCTTCTTCTTCCTCTTCTTTTCCTTCGTCTTCTTCCCCTGCGTATTTTATGTAGTATTAATCGTAGTATTTGTATTATTATTACTATTACTATTAGTAGTATGATTACCATTAGTATCGTCCCCTTTCTTATCACTATCTGGCGTCTAGGCGTTGGTCGTATCATCTGTACATACTATCTTGTGTTATTCATTGTTAGTCACACTTGCTATTCCTTTCCTTTCCCTCCCTGTACATTCCATTTTGTCATATTTAGTCCTTTCTACTTATGAGTTTTGAGCTGAGGGTTTTAGGAAACAACCTCTCTACTTTTATGAGGTAGTAGTAAGGTCTGCGTACAATCTATCTTCCCCAGACCCCACTTGTGAAATTTTACTGGATATATTGTTGTTATTGTTTACTATCACTTTTTGCATTAACTCATATAAAATTTAAAAAATAATAGTGAAATTGAGATTTGGGGGTGGGGACTATGGGTAATGTTGGTTTGCAGCCAAAGAAAAATTGAGAAAGAATTTGGGGGCAGGGTAGTGATGTGGCGGCATTAAGAAGAAAAAAAACGTGAGAATGGAAAGAAGAAATTTGGTTGAATTGGGCCTGAGGGTTTGAAGAAGATTACTTTTTTTTTTCCTGGATTTTTTTGGCATGATGTTTAAAAAGAAAAAAAGTAAGACTTTTGAAATTTGTGGATTAAAATTATTTTGAGAAATTTGTGTAATTGAAATTCATTTTATTAAGGATAAAAATGAATTTTTAAAGTCAAATTATTTCCAATTAAATTAAGGTGACATTTTTTTTAGACGGATTAAAAAGGAAAGAGTGCCACACAAGATAGAAAAAAGTTAAATTTAAACATTTGTATAATTATAAATTTAAAATTTTTAAAAATTAAATTCCATTAGATGGCTATGAGCAGCCAATGATCATTCTGTCAATGTTAATGAGTTATTTAACCCTCCTGAAGAATTGGTAAGCCTCACTAATTCACTAATTA
>JAABOM020000002.1:20780002-20790151 GCA_011800125.2 Solanum clarkiae
TTCTTCTCCCCAAAGACAAGTTCTCCAGATTCCCCTTCTTGTGTGGAATGATTCTGTGCGTTGTCTGAATTTCAACAGTATCCTAGTTTGTACACTGCGAAAATTCTTTTTGATGGTCTGATCAGCAATATCTGCTGTGTAATATATCTTATGATGTAATACTGCTTAGTTTTGCTTTCTATCTATTATCTTGTCCACTGACCTAATATTTTCCTCATATAACTTAGGAGTTGTGCAATTGTAACTGTCAATATTTAACACAGCCTTTTATTTGTTAGAGAACTCATGAACTGATAGCGTTCTGGCTTTTTCTTGATTAGTTTTCTATGATAATCTTTTATCTTATGTCATTTAAATTTTCCATACATCCTGTTTGTATCCAGTGAAATACGTTCTGTGGTCGTGGAACAGAGTCTTAGAAAACTAGGTGTGGAAAGACTTGGTAAAGAGGATGTACAGAAAATGCAGTGGGAAGTTTTAGAGGCAAAAATAGGAAATTGGATTCATTTCATGCGGATATCTGTAAGCGTGATCTCATCGTCCAATTTTCATTTGATTCTTGCTTTCAGTTTTGCCTTGTATTAACCTATCCAACATTTTTATCACAGGTAAAACTTTTATTTGCTGCAGAGAAGAAAGTCTGTGATCAAATTTTTGAAGGTCAGGATAGTCTTAAAGATCAATGTTTTGCAGAAGTTACTGGAAATAGCGTAGCAGTGCTGCTTAGCTTTGGAGAAGCCATTGCCAAAAGCAAACGATCACCTGAAAAACTATTTGTCCTTCTAGATATGTATGAGATAATGAGAGAACTTCAGTCAGAGGTATGATGAAATGACCGAACAGATATGTTTATCTCCTTGTCTTATGGAAAATCCTAGTTTTAACTTAATACTTTTTGCTACTTCTGCTAAATTAGGAGCATTCTTGCAATGACTAGACCGCGTAGAAAAATCGATGAAATTCTAAGTTATCTCTTGGAGTATGTACTAGCATTTGGATACTAACAAGTTTAATGCAAACTTGTCTCGAATTTTCTAGTTTAGACACTTTTCAGCTCAAGTGCTTTTTGATTTTTCAGAATACCTTAGTATATCTAGGAGCATACCTAGTGGTCAAGTTAATTGCCTACTTTTTTTGTATTGCAAAAAAAAAGGGCATAATATTCACGTCACTACCAGCTAAATAAACAGTTTCATTTTTTAGCATCACATTTAACATATTACCTTTAGTTCGCGTCTTTGAATCTTTTATGGTCTTTCTTTATCTCAACTTACAGCAAAATCATTCCATCTGGTTAGCTATAATGATGCTCTTTGCCTTTCAAGATAGATCCATAATTTATTGCAACAAGTTTAGTCTAGAGTTTCTAGGAAAAATTTGCAAGCAAAATTTATTGCACAAGTATCACAATATTTGGAAAAAAGTACGTAACGATTTAATATTATTAAATTTTCCCCTAGAGATTCTAGTTCGAGTGCAATCCTATTAGCTATTGCTTATATTATTTACATTGTTCTTACTTAGGTTCTTTTCTTCTTCTTTTTCCTATTTCCTATTATAGTTGTATTTGTGTTTAGATAAGTTCAAACTCCATAAGACATATTATTGACATTAACAAACATCCTCTATTTACTTTTTAAAAGTTTCTCTCTTTTCTTTCTCCACGTTGCATTTCGCGGTAAGAGAAAAGTCATTGGTCATTTCCTTCTATTGTTAGAGCCTTTAATAGATTACCTGGTATCCATTGATTCACCTATATGTTAGCTTGCCTCAATTTCTTAATGTTAAATACTAATTTTGGTATTTCTCATCATTACCCGTCCCTGTGGAAGGGGAATTTTTTTGATGTGACAGATGGACACTATTTTTGGAAGTCAATATTGTAGTGAAATGCGAGAAGCTGCTAAAGTATTGACTAATCGTCTGGCTGAGACAGCACAAGAGACCTTTGTGGATTTTGAAGAAGCAGTGGAAAAAGATGCCACCAAGACTTCTGTTCTTGATGGAACTGTCCATCCTTTAACTAGTTATGTGATTAATTATGTTAAGTTTTTATTTGAGTAAGTCTTCACAATGCTCTTAAATCTTTTTCCTACATTCTTTTTTTGTTGGGAATTTGGAGTTTTTCATATATTGCACTCTGGCATGTCGCTGATCATTCTTGAAATGGATTTTCGAGATGATTTATATGTCACATTCTTCACTACTTGAAATAGTTTAAGAAAAGGTGTTAGTGTATGTTATCGAGAATTTCAAAACCATCTACCTACTTCCTGTTTCTATTAATTTCCTATGCTTTCATATCCTCCTAAATCGTTCTTTCCAGGTCATCTCTAAGCATGACAATTATTGCACATCTTGAACTGTTTTCTGTAGTTCCTGTACATTGTAATCCCATTACATCTCACTCCTTTCTGTTTGTGTTTCATCTTCATATTCCGTCCTATTTTTATTGCAACACTTTCTTTGTCTCCCGGAAATAATTAGCTTATCTGATATAGTGAAACTTTACATTCATTTCTTTTTTAGTTTAAAGCTCGTGTTTACAGTTTTGCAATATCTAAGTATTATCTATTGACTGTGGTGAAAGCTATCAATCAACTCTAAGGCAATTATTTGGAGATGGTGATGATGGTCATTCCAAAGATCAATTGGGAGTTATAACCACACGAATACTGCAAGCTCTTCAGAGTAACTTGGATGGAAAATCTAAGCAATACAAAGATCCTGCATTGACTCAACTATTTATGATGAATAACATTCATTATATTGTAAGATCTGTTCGCAGGTAAGTTAAAATAATATTTGAGACAAGGAGCTGTTTAGTTTACTTCAAGTTTATCTTTGTGCATTCTATGCTGGTTCAGGTCGGAAGCAAAGGACGTGCTTGGTGATGATTGGGTGCAAATACATAGAAGGGTAGTCCAGCAGCATGCAAATCAGTACAAGAGGATCTCTTGGTCTAAGGTTTGTTTGCTTACTCTGTAGTTTTACAATCATGATGCTTGACATTCTTTCTACTAGTGTTCTGGAACAATTTCTCAAATTTTCTTTGTTTATTTGGCTAATAAAGATGACTATGGAATCTCTTTTCTTCCTTCTCCATTCATGACTTCTCTAACGTTCTCGGTGAAGGAACTATTCTTCTTCTAGAATTGTTAAATGTCAAAAATGTTATTGATAATGTGATGCCTGTTCTAAAATTTTGCTCATCTTTTCAATTCATTGTTACCTTTCATTAGCCTGGTCATATATGTTGGATGTGTGTCGAGTACTGCATCATTTTATGACATCCTAAATATTTATCTTTGTATGTTGCTGTAACATTATACAAACTTCTTGGTCCTTGCTGCAGATTCTGCAAACTCTCTCTGTCCAAGGAGCTTCATCAGGTGCTGGTGACGCCGTCAGCAGCAATACTAATATCTCTAGGTCCTCCGTGAAAGATAGGTTTAAGACCTTCAACATGTTATTTGAGGAGATTCATCAGAGGCAGTCTCAATGGACAGTTCCTGACAGTGAATTGCGCGAGTCTTTAAGGCTGGCAGTTGCTGAAGTCCTATTACCTGCATTCAGATCTTTCGCTAAGCGTTATGGGTACGCTTTCTTGGACTTGTTCAACACTATTTTCCATATGAATCGTAGAACTCGTCAATTTTCTGTTTACAAGCATTGTCTTTCGAACTCATCATATGGGGTTAGTCCACTGTATTTCTTATAACTTTTTGCCTAATGTTACGTTATTAGGCCTATGATTGAGGGAGGCAAAAATCCCCAGAAGTATATCAGATACACTCCTGAAGATCTTGAACGAATGCTGGCCGAGTTTTTTGAAGGAAAAATCTGGAAAGGACCTTAAACAGATGTAAGAACATAGTACTTTAGTTGATAAGAGTAGTTTTTCTGCATTTTTTTGTTGTTTGTTGTTTTGATATTCTTCAGTTACTGCACACAGTTGATCAAATAAATTGGGTACTGTAAAGTGCAAGATGCATTTATTATAATGTTATCAAATAAATTGTAATATTTTGCCCATAAAATCTTATCAGGCGTCGTCAGCCCATCTGAGACTCTTGGCGGGTACATTTCGGATCCACTCGTATGATTTTTCGGAAAAGTTGCGCCGGAGCCCTCGGCAGCGCCACACTCCATGGGCTAACATTCACGAAAAACTGCCCAAATCGCCATCTCCTATTCCTTGACTCATAAAATGCTACCAGGTGTCCTCCGGCACTATTGGCCCACCTAAGACTCTTGGCTAGCTCGTTACGGATCCACTCATATGATTTTTTTGGAAAGTTACACCAGAGCCCCCGGCAATGCCACACTCCGTGGACTAACACTCATGAAAAACTTCCCAAATTGCTTGTTTCCTGTTCCTTAGCCTATAAAATCCTACCAGCTATCCTCCTCTCTCTCCTAATACAAATATAAATTAGTAATATTTTTCAAAATTGATGGAGGGTGGGTTGCAGCTCTTTGTGGGTTTAGATATATATTTTGTTCATGAAAGTGTAAATTTGCCTTATAAAATCTCGTAACTCTATTTGTTGACTCAAAATGTAAAAACTTTAATTTCACAATAGAAAGATTTTGTTTATTTAATATGATACCACCCAAATTCTCCTTTCATAATATTAAATCTCCATATCAAATTGTACATATTTCAGACGTCCAATGATGAGGATGAGGTGAAATGTTGAAGAGTCACCACTTATCTAAAAGAAAAGGGATAAGTGGTCTCAATCTGTGATCTTAACAATTCTCATTTCCAACTAACCAAATTTTAATACTTTTTTAAAAGAAAACCGCTTATTAAACCCAAAAAAAAAATAATTAAATATTGGAAAATTAATAAACCATTTTTAATTTGAGTCCGATGATAAATTCAAAATATCAAATATTAAACCAACTTCTAGAAGTGTGTGTCCTAAACGAGTAACAAAAGTGTAAAACAAGTGTATTTTGTCAGCACTTTTATAGTCCTCACAAAATTCCGAAAAAAAAGCTTTGTATATATATTAATCTAGTAACAATATTTTAAAATGAAAAAAAGAAAATCTCTCTTCCACATTTTAATATAAAAAATTACGTCCCCACATTTTTTCGATTTGTATCTCTAATTTTTCAATCTTTCTTTCTCTCTTAGAATCTCCAAGAAAAAAAACAACTCGTCCTCTCTCCCTTTCTTTTTTATAAAAGAAAGATGGGAATAGGACGAATTATAACCATGCCAAATTCTTCAAACGAAGATAAAAAAAGACGAAATAAAATCAGTTTTAAATTATCCACATTCCGAACAATTTCCTCAATTGGATCATAATTTTGTCACGCCTTATCCCAGTCCTACCTATCATTATCCTCTGCCATATGATCAATATCCATATCAATACCCCTATTATTACTCCCCAAATTAGCAATCCATTTACTATAACAATGACACCAGCAACAAAAACAACAATAATAATAACAATGTGCAACCGCAATTAGCAAATGGACCCCCTCCACGACGAAAACTTGTAACTTTTTGTCGTGTCCTTTTTGGTTTTATCGTTATTCTAATATTAAGTGTCAGTATTTTTTTCGTAGTTCCAATTTGGAAAAATTATGCATATTACCCTTGATTTAAGGTTGTATCATTTGTTGTACATTCTTTCAATATATCAAACTCCACAAATACATTAACAGCAGATTGGGAATTGGATGTGAGCGTGAGGAATTCAAATAGGAAAGTGGAAATTAGTTTTGAGTACATAGCAACTAGCTTGACGTACAACCTTCAACTGCTTGAATAGTCGTTCAGCGCACCTTTCAATGTGGCCCCAAATAGCATTGCTGAGTTTCATGTCGATTCTAAAATTTCAAATTTGAATCAGGTGAAAACAGGAGGTCTAGTGGTCAATGAAATGGCTCGAGATTTCAGAAGAGATAAAGATTTGTACATTAATCTGAGGATAGAAGCTAATATAATAAATAAAGTTAGCAATAGGAACTTCAGAAGATCATTGTTGGTATCATGTGATGATTTAATTTTGAAGTTCAAGAATTCATCTAGCTTGCCAGAGTGGGAGGGTCATACTCAAAATTACAATAAGAAATGTGATTACGAGGAGAGTTGGTGGTAAGTTCTTCTTCATTCTTCTTTTTTTTTTCTTATGTAAAATTAATTATAATCAACCTCTTTATAATGATGTCGTTTGTCTAAATACTTTGGCATATAGTGAAATGTTATTACAGAGAATTCTGACTATACGTCTATTGTTGAATTAACATCTTAATTAATTTGTCTTGCCTCATTTTAATTGAAGGGATTACATATGGCGACCTTGGCGAATTTTCATCTACACATTAACCAATAACAATCAGGTCGATTCTCGAAATGTCTTTCTGGATATTCCTCAATGTCCCGATTATTCACGAAATGTGAGAAGCAGATGATACAAGTGACCTTATATTTCGTACATCCAACAACAGAGGAGCATGGTGAGATGGATTTCTTCACCTCTAAACAAAGTCTCACATTTGAAATATTTATGATACAAACGAACTTCTTTTTGGGCAATATCTGACATTACGATACCTTTTTTCATCGACGATTAACATGTTCATTTTTTTTCTAGTCAAGATTGATATAATTAAGCTAGTATACTAGGTATCAATCACAAGACCTAGATTGATGAAGCATAGCCATGAATATTACAAATAGTTTTAAGTTATATTACACTATTGTGTAAAAAATTCTTTTAGGTCATATTTTAATTTTTATAACATAGTAACTTGCCTTTATTTTTATTTTTACAGATCTCAATTCTTATAGAAACACATCTGTAAGTATCCTTTGATAACTTGATAATGTAAAAAAAAATGCACAAAAAGAAATGTTTGTAAATATATTTGATTTTTCTCTATATATGTGTGTGTCTCTTTTTGGGTAGATATGTAGTTAACAACTAATTATTTTTAGAATAAATGCTTTTTTAAACAGGAACACTTTTTACTTTTTTAATATTCTTGCAGTTTTTAAAATTTATTCTATAAATATTTTTTCTTTGACCCGATCTGTCATTATTCATCTTATGTGATTATTCGATCTGTCATTATTCATCCTATATTTGTTACTGTTATCGTATTTACATATTATCATTTGCTTTTTATTATTAGTCACTTTCTTTTTTTTCTTTTCTTTTCCTTTTTTTCGTATCTGGTATCATCTGCTTATGGAGCTTGATTTTTTTAGACGAGGATTTTTCGAAAACAGTCTCTTTATCTCTATGAGGTAGTGGAAAGGTCTACATATATTTTACCCTCCTCAGACCCTACTTGTGAGATTTTACTGAATATGTTGTTATTGTTGTTGATCTGATCTGACAATTAATCTATTGGAAATAACTTATTTACTCCATAAAAATAAAAGTAAAATTTATATATATTTTACCTTCTTCGGATTCACAACATCATATTGTATATAAATTGTTGTAGTGTATAATTAATCATTTTAAGAATTTGGAAGTTCGGTGAAGTGCGTGTGGGGTAATGAACTTTTTTGCTTTTATATTTTTCCTCTGTAATTTTTTCGTTTTACAGTTGATGTTCGATAATTACTTTGTGACTTTAATAGTTTAATTTTGTGCTAGGAAATCCAACTTCAAGGATAAAACTAGCTAGTTAGACGCTCTCTATTAAAGGTAAGTTCGTATCTAAAACTCAAATTTAAAACAAATAGTTAAAACTAAAGAATAATAATAATATATGCAAAAAATCTTTAAAAAGTTTCTGAATTAAATGTTAAATGTGGCTCCCATGCACCCTAAATTAATGAATCTAACTGTAGAATATATCAATAATGCATCATCTCCCCTCAACTAACAAGAAATTTCTATTTCGAGCACTGAGTATGAATAATTTTTGAAAATAAAGTGCTTTATTTTTTCAATCAGTTTTGTGTGTGCGCGCGCAAATTTGCATTAATTGTGTTAGCGTGTAGCAATATTGCATAGTTTTTTTTGAGCTGTTTGCAATAAATTTTAATATGACAAAATAAATTATAATCATAAATAGAATATGAAGAAATCAAATTTATTGATAAACAATGTGAGTACAAATTTGTTTCTCCTTGATGTTTCTCTCCTAAAGTTTCTCCATGATTCGAGGACCGTTGGCGGTGTATTTGTCGAATTAAGATGATGTAAAGTATTTGACTATCAAAAAGAGTCTGATATATTTAATTCTATTTATGAATATCCTAAGAGATTACGGGATTTTTGAGATTCGAGGTTCCAAAATTGAATACTTAAAAAGAAAAAAGAAATCATTTGTGTCTCATGTAATGAACATATTTGACATAACTTAACAATGCATTTTAATTATTTGAGTATTATGAAGAGTTTCCATTCTCATGATAGCTACCAACAACTAATTAATTTTAATGAAATTTAAAGTCCTCAAATGTCAAAAAAGAAGGGCCCTTTTCACTGTTCTTTCTAAGGCTGGAAAGGCACTAAATGTGTGAAAAAGACCAATGAGCTACACACACATGTATGATTCTCATTTGATTCCTCTATATCCTTCCTTTCATTTTCCACACCAACTTTTTCGAAAGAGATAGTGGCGAAATCAGAATTTTTATTAACGAGTTTAAGATATAAAGTAAATATATGAAAAAGTTTGCGAGATTCAACAATCTACTAATATAATAGCAACAACAATATACCTCATGAAATTCCACAAATGGGGTCTGAAGAGAGTAAAATGTACGTAGACTTTATCACTACCTCGTAGAGATAGAGAGATTGTTTTCAACAATCTATTGTATATGCATAAAAAATAACTTTTATTTTTTTTATATTGTATCGTTTTGATGAAAAGATTCGAATGAACTCTCTAGCGTCCTTTAGCGCCACTCATGTGTGCTAAAAGATTATTTATGAGTTTGTCGAACTCAATAAAATTAAGTTAAATTCTTTATTTGTATTAAAAATTATTAAATATGTATTAAAAGTACATTTCAAAATCCACTTAATAACACCTAATATCGCTCTTCTAAATTTAGAACTCATAATAAATTTCAAATTTTAAGTTCGTCTTACACCTCCTTTATTTATTACCCTCAACCCCTTCGCTCCTTCCCCAAAATCAATCTGTTCTTCTTGAATTTTCACATTTGCCTATTAGGGGAAGCATAAAAATATTGAAAGCCCCATCTAAAAAGACACTAAACAGGAAAGTTGAAAATTTCAAGAATACCAACAAGGGTCGTGGAGGAGTGATAAATACTACTTCATCCTTAATCAAGGTCTCAGATTCGAGCTTGGGTACAAAGTCGCCTTTGCTAAAGAGCATTTTACCCATCAAGATAGGGATTTTCAATATAAATTCAGATTAACGAGGCTTCAATATAGATACCGAATACCGAATAAAAAAACTAAAAAATATTCAACAATAGAATAGGTCAAAAAAAGGAAAATTCTAAACTTATGTGCAAGTACTTTGAATAACAATTAGAGAGCTCAAACTTCAAAGAAGATGTTACAAGTACAAATAATTGAATTATTTTCCAAGGAAGGTCTGTGTGTGTCAGAGCCTAAAAGTATATCTTTTTACTTTTGGAATATGTCCATTATATTATAAATGATAAGGTAAAGTATATGAAAATTCTTGTGGGGAATAGACATATACTTAGATTTGTTAAGTGACAAAAGCAAAAAACAACATTAAAATGGCATTTTTGTGGGGGCTTCTTCTTGCTTTTTTCAGAAATATTTTGTCTAAAAAGAAACAACAAGAGGAGTTCAACTTCATCTGCTTAAAAAAAAACTTGCTAGTAGTTAAAGGTGCACATGACCTAATTTGTGAGACTATATGACTAATAAAGTTGGAGCGGAATGATAAGTACTTATTCAGAGTTTTTTAAGTTTACGCATCGAGTCGCATGAAATCGTTTTTTACGTGGGAATATTGTAACCCTCTTTCTCTGAAGCCCAACTTCTTGAAGTACGTGAATTTGAATTTAGTCAAAATTCTAATGCAGATATCAGATTATGAGATTATTTGGGCACATTTTTCCACCGTGGCTCATACAACAACAACAACAACATACCCAGTGAAATCCCACAAGTGGGGTCTGGGGAGGGTCAATTGTACGCAGACCTT
>JAABOM020000002.1:20802550-20824734 GCA_011800125.2 Solanum clarkiae
CAAAAACTGTACTTAAAGTCAAACTTAATAAGTATTATTAAAATTATTTTATTTATGAATTTGAGACTTGGTCTATAAACAGTGAACATTATATAATATTGTTTTGTCGATATTTAGGTTAATATCTTAAAATTAAAATTATCAAAGTATATTGAAATGAGTTGGCTCGACGCACCTCGTAGCCTACAGTAAGTTGGGCTAACTATTTTTGGCCCATCAAAATTGGGTCAGCCCGACAGAACATGTAAAGTTTCAAAGCCTATTAGGCCTAACTCAAATAGATTGTGCAGTTCATATTGACAACTCTATCTATTGAGAGTTATGAGATGACGGTAAAATTTTATGTATGTAACAGGCTAAAGTTTGATTGGATTAAAAAAGATTATTTTTAATATATACGAAATTAGACTCATATTATGAATAATTGATTACAAGAATTCACAAGGAATCGAGGATCGAAAGCTGATATAGAAAGAGAAATGTGTATTTTAAAGAAAATGTAGCTAATTAGAGAGCACGCTCTCTCTCTATATATCAAATGAACCTGATTCTCTCAATGGAAAAAAAAATAAAAATATATATATATCAAATAAAATGTTACAGAAGAAAGAATTAAATTAACACAACTGTTGCTACCTACCAGAATCAAGTTACTGTGGTAGCCACTTCTAATTACCCCTCCATTCTTTTTTACTAGTCATAATTTTAAAAAATTTATTAAATATTTATAAATAATTAACTTAAAAGTTCATTGTAAAAATCAATAAAATAC
The DNA here is from genome assembly GCA_011800125.2 of Solanum clarkiae. Lineage (NCBI taxonomy): Eukaryota > Viridiplantae > Streptophyta > Magnoliopsida > Solanales > Solanaceae > Solanum > Solanum clarkiae. The sequence continues at coordinate 20,803,323 of JAABOM020000002.1, forward strand.
TAAATCCTGAGTTTTAAATATTTTTCTTATTGCAAACTCGGAGAAATTACAATGAGACCATGCATGTGTAAGCTCAAGGTGATCAATTAAACACCTCTCATCGAAATATTATGATATCTATATAGAAAACTGTACAAAATATATAAATTAAAAATTATTTTTCATATATATATATTAAATTTTGAATTCATTTGATATAATTTGAAAACTAGGATGACGTTGATGTGTTGTGGCATATTTGAGGAAGTGGAGCAAAAATAGACAGCATTAGCTACCCAACAAGAGTTGTCTCAAAATATACAATTCACCAAAATTTATATGAAATAAAGTTCTAATTTAGTCACAAGTTCCACACACAGTAGTATGTGTAATAATTGTGCAAATGTTGAAGAAAAAACTTAGGAGTTTCAATAGTTTTATCTATTCGATTTGAATGAGTGTTTTCGCTTTATTTTCTTATTATCACATCAAATATAAAATTTTTTTGTATGCAAATTGGCACAACGCTAACACTTTAAATAAATTTTGTTTGTGTTCAGTTTTCACGATCAAATTGACTCTATCGCTTGTGTAGTTTATGCATGCTCTGAGTCCCTTATTGCTATGGGAGAGGAGTGGGAGACGATCCTATGCACAAGCAACAACTACATTGATTCTACAAAGTTATAATTGAATTTTTACATTGTCTCATCTTGATATTACACATTGGTGGAAAGAAGAAAACACACCCATCGAAGCACTACTTAAAATACAACTATGAGATTTTAATATCCTGCACGTCTAACGCTAGTCATCTAGAGTGTGTATAATATAATATAAGGGTCCATGTTTATCAGATAAAATTAAGAATCAAGATGAGTTTGATTTTGATGTCACGATTTTAGAAAAATGAACCTTAGGTCAAACTTAGTCTCGAGAACTTACTCACGCATGAGATCATGAAAATTATGTTGGGTTCAGAAAAGGTGTGAATTGGGAAATGTAAGGAAATAAGTAGGGAACCAAGTAAAGGGGAAATGAAGAGTCATTTCTCCCTTGTTGGTAGAATAAACGAAAAGTTTTGTGCTGATATTAGAAAATACTTCCTTTAGTTTTTAAAGCGTCAAGTAGAGGGGACCCCCTCTCTGTGACGTTGTCATGGTTGCTCGCTCAACTTCGGCAAATGATGTGATTGGTTGATAAATTTATTTAATCAATCTCATTAGATTTCCTTTTTAGTTGAGACTACTTTGAACAAGTGAATTCGCATCCATCAATAGAGAGATTTTCTGTATTTTTCAGACATCAAATTTTCTCCTCTACATTTTCTTACACACAAAATTGAATCTTCATATGAATTTGTTGATTTTTTTTTTTTTTTTGCGTTCGATGAAGTTATAAAAGTTTGAGGTACCACTATATTTGTGATCGATTATTTACTTTTATCCTAGGAGAAAATAATCTATAACCTCGAGTAGTTTAAATTCCTTAAAGACACAGTAAATTCTATAGACTCAAATATTTTCATACATTTTCATTTTCATATTTCTGGTACTGTCTGCAAATTACCCAAAATCCTAAAAGTTTGACCAAAGACCCATACTTAGCCTATAAGAAAAGTGTTGACTAAAAACTAAGTCAATGATGTATAAATTCTTTTATACACACAATTTCTAGGAAGCTACAAAATACAAAAACTACCGCGTCTTTCAAATTAAAACACGGTATCTTCTTCTATCCAATCATAGACAAAAAACACAAATATCCACATTATTTTACACCAACAATATATCTATATATACACACACAAAACCTACCAAAGTACACACACATATAATTCATCTTCATCCACAAAATTCAACTTGTTTTTATTAAGATATGCCAGAACCTAACTTGAATGGAGCCTATTATGGCCCCTCAATTCCACCACCACCAACCAGAACCTACCACCGTAGCCGCGGCGGCGGCTGTTGCAACCCATGTAGCTGTCTCCTCAACTGTCTCTGCACTTGCATCTGCCAAATAATCTTCACCATCCTCATCATCCTCGGAGTCATTGCATTAGTCCTCTGGCTCGTCCTACGTCCCAACAAGGTCAAATTCTACGTCACAGATGTCACGTTGACACAATTCGATTATTCCACAACAAATAACACGCTCTACTACGATCTAGCCCTCAACATGACCATCAGAAATCCCAACAAACGCGTTGGGATTTACTACGATTCGATCGAAGCTAGAGCTATGTATCAAGGGGAAAGATTTGCTAGCCAGAATTTGGAGACGTTTTATCAAGGTCATAAAAATACTAGCTATTTGCATCCTGTGTTTAGAGGACAAAATTTGCTTCTATTGGGAGATGGAGAGAAATCAAATTACAATAATGAGAAGAATTCAGGGGTTTATGAGATTGAAGTGAAGCTTTATATGCGTATAAGGCTAAAGATTGGTTGGATTAAAACTCACAAAATTAAGCCTAAAATTGAATGTGATTTGAAGGTTCCTTTGGAGTCCAATGGTAGATCTAGCAATTTTGAGGAAACTAGATGTCATCTTGATTGGTAGAACATACATTTCTTGAGATTATTATTTTATTTTATCTCTTTTGTGTTTCTTATATGGATTTCCGCATTTATGGACATATGCATTATTGTTATTTCGTTATTGTTGTGAATAAATAATGTTCTTTTCATTCTTATCGTTATATTCTATATCTAGTATTTTTCTACTTTTAGGGTTGAAATATTTGAGCCAAGAGTCTTCGAAAAACAATCTCTCTATATCTACGAGGCAGCGATAAGGTCTGCGTACAACCACTGACTGTGTAGTTGATGTAGTATATGGAAACAATCTATCTATTTCTATGAAATGATGTTAAGATGTAGTGGACATAGTATACGAAACTTTTGTCCCGATTTTTTAAATTTTTTTATTTAGTTCGTTCATGAATATCTTATTTTAGGTGAGCTAAAATTCCTTTTCGAACGGACAAATCTGGTTGTTCAAGAGATAAGTTTGAAAAGAAATTATCCAATAAGAACACTAGTTGCATCTAAACTCCCTCGCATTTGAAAAAACTACACTTGCACCCCTTATGTTACATTTTTCTCCTTTCCAGTTCACCAACTATTGTTTCATGATAAGAATTCAAGTTATGACGTACTCTTAATGTCAATTTCTTTATCTGTTAAAAAAAGCCATTTTAGTATAGAGATCAATGACGTCACGTTAATGGAAAGGTTCTAATCAATAAGTAATAAATAAAATTTGACTATTGACGGATAAGATAAAAATCATTTCTTAGACGATTAACATTACTTCGACTTGTAGCACTTTCATTTTCGTCCTATTTTATGTAGCATATTTTGACTTGGCACTATATTTAAGGAAATATAAAAGACTTTTGAAACTTATGGTATAAAATTATTCGTAGATATTTGCATGACTGAGAATCATTTCATTGAGGGTAAAAAGAGGATTAAAGTTAATTTTTTATGTAGCATACTTTGACTTGGTACGATATTTAAGGAAAAATGAAAAACTTTTGAAACTTATGGTCTAAAATTATTCGTAGATATTTGCATGACTGAAAATCATTTCATCGAGGGTAAAAAGAGGATTAAAGTTAAATTTTTTTCGATTAGAGTAAGGTGACATTTTTTTGGGACAGACTAAAAAGAAAAGAATGTCATATAAAATAGGACAGGGGGAATAATAAAACGTATAGTTAACTTGTGAGCTAACGGAGAACCTATTGGCCATTGTTTTGTGTTATAATCATCAAGGTGAAAATTCAAATACAAAAATTCTCCAGATATTATAATTATCGATTTCAGCGTTCTAAATTAAAATTCCACGTGACAAAGATACATTGAAACAACTTAAACTAATATTTAACGTATTGAATTTTTCTTCAAGCCCCATGTGATGGAGACTTATGAAAACGACTAAATTAATAGTCATTTTCACCTAAAAAACATTGTCTAGCATGTGATTTACCACCTAATCAACTCTGATTTATCTTATTAATTCCATTTACTGTTAGTTCATTAAGAGGTCGTTTAATAGTTAATTATAATTATGCAAGTATTAATAATATAGAGATTAAATATAAGTATATTTATATATTAATTTTTATCTTACATAGATTCTTTCATAACTTATACATCTATTAGTAATATAGTAATGTTATTTTCATATATGAATAATTTATCTCTTAATCGACTACCATTCAAATTATAGATTAGACAACAATGGACAACAACATAATCTTTCAAACATTTCAGTAAAATACAACACAATACGATAGATTACGAAATAATAACAATCATTCAAAGTGTTAGGTGTATACACCGGTACACTTGGTACAACAGTATTTTGAGGAAAAAACAGATTATGTGCTATGTGCCTTGTCTTAACTTGGACTTTTCAGAAGTGCGAACCCACTAAAAAGGGTAATATTTGATATATAATATATTATTTATGTAAATGTTTTTTTAAAATTTAGTCACTTTTGATTAAGTTGGACTCTATCAAAGTCTAACTTTATACACAAAGTCGAAAGTTCAAATTCAAACCTAAGATCTGAAGTTAGTATTTGACAAAGTCGAATTTTGGATTGATCATTAATTTTTCAAACTTTAGCTCGAATTTTTCGTAAATGTTTTTGAAGTATCTAAATTTTACAAAATTAAAACTTTTGGCTATTCTTTAAATTTTAATCCTGAAAACGGATATTTGTATACTTTGATACCAAAGTTACTTGATGGTTGGGCCGAGGCTGAGCAAGTGTACTTTGGGGATGTTTTGGGCTCAATACAAAGCCCATTACTAGCCCATTGGCGGTGCAAGACACCAACTTGGGTCATCTGTATTTTGGAAAACTTACCTAATTAACTAACAATCCTATTATAAAAACTGATTCACTTTATAGTTTAAAATAATTGCATATTATCGAACTAATTAAACATTTCATATCGTATTTGAAATACGATACACCACTCTTTTAGATTTCAGTTAGATAATTTATCCAAAGATACTAGATATCTGTATTATTGATATCAGATACATTCTAAAAGACAGATAAATAGGGAGAGAGACGAATCATAGAGTTACTATACCTCAGATACATGCAAATCATGTTTGAATATAGTATATTAGGAGCAAATTACACCTAGTTTAATCTGCATGTGTTCGAGATACATGTATATGAGTGGACCAGATAGATACATGTATCTAGCAAAGTAAATATGATACAAAAGATAATTTTTTAAAAACTAAAGTGAAGGCACGTAATTAAGCCCTAAATTGATGGAACTTGTTTTGTTTTCTCTCTTTAATTTATGTTCCTTACATAAAAAAAATTCATTATATAGAATTTAAATATAAGCCCTGACTCCACTAGCTTGAGTCACTTCTTTTAAATCTACTTTTTTTTTAAAAAAAAAAGAAAAAGAAAAATGTTGATAGTATATATGTGAAGAGGAATATTACAAATTTTCTTCATTAAAAAGTTATTGAGCAATGTAGATATAATGAAGGGAATTTTGAAAAGGTTCCTAAAATAAAAAAAATGAAGTAAAAATTATATATTTTCTTAAAAAAGATTTGCCTGTATAATGATGATGTCTTATATTCCATCAAGGCTTCACAAAGAAGCTTCTATAGCCATAATAATTCATCTTTTATTTAAGGAATATTTTCAAGAAAATAAAAAGTTGTTGATGTGTTTGATACATAAGTGTTGTTAAGCACTTTCTTAATAAAAAATATTTGAAATACCCTTCAAGCTATTAATATTATAAAAATTGATTACTAAAAAATTATTTTGTTTCAATCCAAAAATATCTTCACTTTCCATTTCAAACCATAATATAGCTTCCACTAATTTTTACAAAAGACATATTAAGAGGATCAAAATTGTCCTAGACGACAACGACGATAACAACAACATATCCAATGAAATATTATAAGTTGAGTCTGACAGAGTAAAATATAGATAGATCTTATCACTATTTCATAGAGATAGAAAAACTGTTTCCGGAAGACCTTCATCTAAAAAATACTAAACCCCAAAAGTAGAAGAATTTACAACTAAATCAATAAAAAATTAAAAAAAAACATAGAAATATAATTCTAGAAAGTTGGCTCCATGAATTGCTAGTAGAATATTGTTTTTCTTTTAATTTAAAATATTCTAAAATTATTTAACTCATGAGAATATATATACTACATGTGAATCAAATATTTTCCCATATTCTTACAAGAGGGAATATATTCTCTCAACGAGGAACTTGAGATTCACTATAAACTGGATAATTACCTAACTAAAAAATTAAATAAATTACACAATAGTTTTTTTCAAAAATTCGGTCATAGATTCTCTGTAAATTATAAATTCCCACGTTTATTTTATTTCAAAAAAATTGTTTGGATAAAGAATTATCACAATTTTCTCATACAAATGAGGTTACGAAAAATAAAAACTATATAATAGTATTTCATAACTTTCCAAATTACTCTGAAAAAAATTCAGAAACAATTCCAATTTATATACCATTTTCAACTTGAAAACAGATTGTTCTATTTTTTTTCTCAAAATTCACAATTTTTACGTCCAAACGCCTACTAAAAAATGAAAATAATTCTGCCTACTAGTGCTTTTCATGTGCCCCAATTTCATTGGGCTAAAAAGCATATGTGTCCGATATCTCATGTGCTTAAATATAGTATTGTATATGTTCTTTGATAAATATTATCATTATCATATAATTTTTTTAATTAATTATTATTATTATTATTATAAGATGATGAAAAGTTGAAAAAAGGTGATGCACTTAAAAGGTACGAAAAAGGTGCATAATAAATAAAAGTAGTGTGTCATGAAATAAAAAAAGTTTTAAAAGGTAACAACTTTTTTGGTGTTAAAAGGGCTGTCCACTTTCTGCAATATTAATATATACTTTTTATTATAAAGAATATTTCAGCCATTAATGTATATTTAAGTTCATGCATGGTGGAGGATCTCACTTTGCTTCTCTACTTTTGATGGATAATCTAAGATTCCATATCAACTATATCTACTAGTAGAAAAATATGTACTCTAATTATAAAATTTTCCCCATAATTTTTAGCTAATTCATTGTTGAAAAACTCTATAATTAATATAATTTTTGTTATAATGTGTAATAACCTATCTTGCTAGTGATATTGTCCGCTTTGTGCCTAAGCCCACATGGCTTTAAAATGCGTCATTAGAATGTAAGAGTTGTTTACTTATATACCTAGCATCTCTCTTTTGTTTTGTCGATGCGAGACTTCTTATCTAAAGATAGGTTGTTAAATACACCCGCTCTATAGACTCAGATTTGCTCCATCATATGAGATTCGCTCAGACTCCGCACTGAAGTTTGCTCGCCTCATCGAGATTCATATAAACTCAGTTGAACTCCAGTGCCAGCCTTGTCGATGTGGATGAGTTGTATGTGACAACTCATCTTAAGACGAGAAGTCCTATATCAGCAAAACACATGAGAGATGTTGGGTATATAAGTAAACAAGTTTTACCTACTAGTGACACATTTTAAAGTCGTGTGGGTCTAGGCCCAAAGCGGACAATATCACTACGAGTTGGGTTGTTACATAATGTATCACTAATTCATAGCTTAATGAAATTAGCAAAAAAATATTTGTATAAATTTATTGTTTTGCCATAAAATATATATAAACTGATGAAAACGAATCAAGAAAAATGAATAATAGATTTTAGATAGAAAGAACTTCCGAAGAAGAGATACATATGTATATATTTTTGTTTCAATGTTTATGTTAACTTTGAAAAGTAAGGTACGAGAGGGGGAGAAAATAAATTAGAGATTATGTAGAACAAAAACATATCTTCAAAAAGCTAGTAAAAAATAGCTTGAACGATAATAAATTAAAAAGAATATCAAAAGAAAAGGTATATTATAACATAATCAATTGATCTACATTCGTTTGGAAGGTGATGAACAAATAACCAACCTTATAAAAAAAAGACAATAAAATAATTATGAATATTGTATTAAAGATACAAAGGAAAAAATTCAACTTATAAAAGTTGAAAATCTTTTTAAACTTTCCTTCAACAAAGGCTTAATGTTCCTTTTAAGAAAAGTCAAAATGATTTATAACCTCTTTTTATTGAAAAGACCTCTATTGAATAAAAAAGTAACATGAAAAAGTATGAAATATAATGTTCGTTTACATCAAAATAAAAATAAAAATAAAAATAAAAATCACTCTTCATCAAAATAATAGGGTCATTATGCTCATTACTAAATCTAAATTAAGGTCTGCGAGAATAATCAATCAAGTCACCTATACCTAAGAATTGATGAAAGAACCCCAACCAAAAAAAAAAATCCACTCTCCATTGAAACAATAAGATCGTTATACTCGTTACTAAATCTATATTAAGGCCTGTGAGACTAATCAGTCAAGTCACCTATACCTAAGAATCGATGAAAGAACCTCAAAAAAAAAAAATCCACTCTCCATCGGAAAAATAAGGTTGTTATACTCATTACTAAATCTAAGTTAAGGCCGTGAGAATAATCAGTCAAGTTAGTCATACCTAAGAATCTATGAGAGAACCCCAACAGAAAAGTAAAAAAATCCACTCTCCATTGGAACAATAGAGCCATGATGCTCATTACTAAATCTAAGCTAAGGCCTATGAGACTAATCAGTCAAATCAATTATACTTAAGTATCGATGAAAGAATCCCAACAAGATTAACTTTGAGTTACGATTTAGCTGCTGATGTCATCCTTTGTCCAGAGGGAATAGGTGGTGTTGCCATTGGCCTAGCAATTGCAAATTTTAATGTTTTGTTGTAAAGTATGACTAAATCAGAAAAAAGTTTCACAGCATAATTTGCAATTTCCTCTGTCTCATATTCAACAAAAGCAAAACCTTTAAGCTTATTTGTTTCCTTGTCACGAGGAACGTATAAGTCGATAACAACTCCTGCTTGAATTAAAATATCATATAGTACGCGATCGCTTACTCTTTCGTCTAAATTCCCCACATAAACACTGCAATTAGTCATATTTGGGATCAAGTAATTTGAAAATTGGATAAAACTACGCTGATAAAAGTAATTTATTCAAAATGTTGTCGATCTCTATTTATAATTGTGTGTGTAATTTACTTTGACTAGAAATTGGAAAAATTATAACCCTAAAATTAGCAAATACTAATCCTAAACAATTTTGGTTTCACTATGCTAACGTTTTAGGATTTAATTTAATCGCCGACTTCAAAATGGTTTAGTAATTTGCTGCTATACTTAATTATTCTAGGTACATTATGATTTTAATTTTATTTATAAAATTCTCAATTTTCTAAAAAAGTAAATAAATAATGCCCTATCAACAAAGAGGAAAAAAGACCAACATTCTTTTTCTCTTTTTTGCGTTGCCTAATGAAAACGGGAGAAGGTAAAAAGTATGTTTAATATTCGTAATTTGTGTTTTATATATGTCAATTATTAAGTTAATATTCGAATTAATGTAAATCTAAAAGTTATTTTAAAGGGAAGGTTTGTCCAAGTCCAAAACCTCTTCAATTCTGACTGAGAGCGTCCCCCACCCTCCATCCTGCCAGTGGGCAAAGTTAAAAATTTCGTTAAGGTGGTTTCACTTTTTAAGAAGTAGACACACGAACTAAGCAAAAGGGTTACATCTATACATAAAAAAGTTACTTTTACCAGATATAAATGGTATGATTTTTCGCTGAAGGAGATTGAACTCCCTGGCTCCAATATGGCTCTGCAACTGCGTCCTGCCATGGCCGACTATTGAGTCTCAAGACGTGCATGCCGAACATTGTTTGTGTTTTGCGAGGCATGCACAATCCTACATTAGAATACCTAACTTTGATATCATATTAAAAGAATTTTTAATACAAGCTATCATATGCAGTTTGGTTTAATTTTTGAAGAAATAAAAAATAAGCTATTGTTATTTTCTTACCTTATTTTAATTAATTTATTTATTTAAAAAGTGAAGTGATAATTTAGACTCTCTAATCCCTTTTCAAAAGCCGGGTATTATCCGACAAATTCCATTCTCATAGTGAGAGATTTAATTTAAAGTAATAAAGATTATGCTTTTGGAGCAATAAAACTTATTTTAAATTAAAGTTCAAAAAGAGAAAAATAACAAGAAAAAAAGAAAAGAAAAAGAAAAACAGCACATTCTAAAGTTAAGAGATTCTTCTTTAGAAAATTTTACTACCTTTTTTGTTTCGAAACTTTCATTTTAAATTAAATTAAATCAATTTGAATTATTTTAAATTAGATTTTTTGGGGGGAATAACACGTTGCTAATATTGTACCACTAACTTTTTACATTATGTTTTTTAGAGATAAGAATGTTGGATTTACCAAGATCAAAGTAATTAAGTAAAATTAATTAAAGTGATTCTTTTTTTCCCAAAAACGAATAATAAAGCATGAAAAGTAGTGCTAATTCTTTTGAGATTTATTGGATTTTCCTTTTCTAACAAATTAAAGTGGAAAAAAAATTAATCCTTTATTTGCCAAATTCATATCATCATATTTTATGTAGCATACCACAAATTTTATTTTTGTTAAGTTAAAATTACGTACATATATTCTTCAAATCGTGTAATTCCTCATATGAAACTGAGTTAATTCCTCAAAAGGCCATTGAATTTATAATTTTTCCTATAAAAAGTTACTTTATTAAATTATTTTTATGACGATAAAGTCACTCAAATTGCAAATAATCTCCCAGAAGATAACTATAACCACAATTATATCTAGAACAATGTTGTTTGATCATATCAAATCGGCTTTTTTTTTTTTGAATATCTGGTAAGAGCATCGTCCACTTTTAATATGTCATGAATTAAATTAGAACCATTCTCAACGAGTTTATAAGAAGTGATTGCCAAATCTTTGATAAAGATTCAACAATTTTAATAATTTATGCGAATGTTAATAATTCCACATTGGCATATTTGGCTTCAAAAGAGTCTGCACACCTTCAATTATACTAGTAGATTGAATAATTTTTTATTTGAGTATCAACAAAATACATATATTCTTGATTAATAAGAATACAATTATAATCAAATTCGAAATTCACCATCACTTTTCGCTAAATCGTTAAAGCGAGTTGAAAAGCAAAACATCCTTATTCACATCTCTCTCTTCTTAATTTCCCAAAAAAAGTTTTCCTTAATCCCTAAGCCAATGATAAAAGAAAATGATTATGACTACTAACATTTTAGAATCTTACAAAAAAACATAATTATAGTCTCTTGGCTTTCTAATTTATGCTTCCATATATATATAAGCAAATTAAAAAAAGGTAGTAAAAGAATAAAGAAAAAAAAAAGAGAAAAAAGGCAAAGGTGAAAACAACAATACTTTTACTTTTGATCTGTAAAAAAACAAAATTTCATAAGGAAAGTATTTGAACAAAATTTGTATTTCAATATAAAGAAGGAAAACCTTATACTATCCTTTTTCTTTTATTCCCCAAAGTTTAGAAAAGGAGAAAAAAATTGAGAAAAAATGTCGGTGACATAATAAAATTAAATTTCTCTTTTTTGCTTTTTCATGAATTTTTACTATCCTCAGATGCCAATGATTATCACAAAGACAAAGAGCATCTCACACAGCTCAATACATTTAAGAAGAAAAGAAATAAAAATTAAAAAGAATCTTAAACAGTTTTAAAAGTGTTAGAACTTAAAACCAAGAAGTTAATTTTTCTTTTCTTTTTTTTACTTCTCTCTCTTTTCGAATTCGAGCCATGAAAAATAAAAAAATTATTATTTAGAAGTATTTTTCGAACTCTATACAACATGAATCTAGAGAATAAATTTACAAACACAAGTTTTAATCCCCATATATAGAAAATAACCATTGACGTGGAATTTGATCAATAAAATTTGAAATTTCATTATAGTGGTATTTTTGTAAAAAATAATTAAAGGGCCCAAAAGTGGTCATCTCTACAAATTCGAATTAGTTGGATCAAGTAGAATTTCAAATACTGAAATTTCATTCAAACTTCATAACAATGACTATTTTTCAATTAAAAGAGTTAAGAAAAGTAGAAATTTTGGGAATCCCACAGTGGAGGGAGCTAATTACACTCTATTTCTATTCTTTTCCAATTTACAAAAATCTCTTAAATTTGGATACACTACAAAACATCCAAATACATCATTTTTCGGTTTCAAATACACCTCTCAATGTTCCAATACATTGCGTCTCGATTTTGGATACATTACTTCACGTCTTGATACATCCTGGATGTCCCGATACGCCACTGAAGTGATGTATCCGAGGATATGGGAGAGTAGGGACTTTTGTGATTTTTTAAAGTAGTGAAATTTTTTAAAGAATATGGTAAAATAAGTTGTTTTATTTAGATAATATTTTCTTAAAAAAAAATTGTTAATCTAGGTGGTATATCTATTGATCTAGATTAATTGGGCCAGTATATTTTGATTACTAAAATTTGAAAATTATGATAATGATTATTTTTCAATTATTAGGGCTAGATTATCACTATTTATAAATTTTATCCAAATATTAGATGCTTATAAAAAAAAAAAAAAAACTATGGTCAGTCAGCTTATTATTGAAATTCAATTTGGAAATAGACTCTCACTCTATCTCTATGAGATAGTGATAAGATCTGCACATATTTTATCCTCTCCAAATCCCACTTATAAAATTTTACTGAGTGTATTATCATTGTTGTTAATTGGTACAATAAAAGGTGAAACATGATAGTCTTTCAATTGATACAATAAAAAGTGAAACATGATAGACTTCACTATGATAATGTCATAATGCCATTGTTGGAGCACATCATCAAACACTAATTGTTCCCAAAGTAAATAGGAGTATGATTCAAGTCTCATTATTGTCTTTGTAAAAAGATACTACCTAGTTAGAAGCATAACATTTTTATTACTTTTTTTTGTGCTTTGTGATATGCTTGAACCATTTAGGGCAAGAATAGTAATGGAGAAGGTCCACTTTCATATGTTCACTAAACATTTCTAGATAAAAAAAAAGGAGATGGTGATACAATATTGTTTGTATGTATCTTCAAGTCATTCAATAATTATGATATCCACCATTTTGGTGATATCTATAGACTTTTTTCATTTAATTCATATGTACATGCATTTGGAGCTGGATGACATATAATTTTTACGGTCCAATTGAATATATCCAATATTTTTAATATGTATTTTTTTTAATAAATAATCAAATTTTTACAAAGTACAATAATAAGGACATCAAAATCAGATTCATTGTAAGTTAGAATCGATTATATATGAATCAGAGACGGAATTAGACTTTTAAATTTATGAAATGTAGATTTAAAAAAATCTCGATAAATTATTTATACAAATCAAAATGGTTTTTTAACACAAATGGAGGGCCTGCATATGCCAAAGCTATTGAGTGTTGTCAAACCTATCATGGGAACAATAACTCCGATCCATCCTTGGTATGAATCATCACTTACTGTATTAATTTGTACAAATTCATCTCGTATCAATATTATACAAAATTTAAAAAAATATCGATTTGTTAAGATATTTTCCAGTGACGTAAATCTTGGATAAAAAGAAGAAAACTAGAACTAAAGAAATTGTATTGGAAATTCTATTTACAAAACTTTAATACAAAGAAAAAAGAGATAATAGAAACTACTCTTTGACCTACTATTTGAACAAAGAGACAAAAACAACAAGAAGAAAGAAAAAAAAAGTGAATCATTTCATCACATAATAATACTAAAAATCCTATTCTACTATAGTTGTCATATTTTGGAAAAAAATGCATCTGTCAACACTTTGAAGAATCTCAATATCATCATCATGAATTGACAAATCTTGATCATCACCACTTCCAAATTGATCATCAATAGAGAGATTCAAATCTAAAGAAACACAACTATGAGTTGTTGTTTCTTCAATTTTTTGCTTCACATTAGGTGAACAACCTCTTGATGACTTAGTACCAAAAGTGTCACAACTCAAAATAATAATAGCATCATCAAGACTCACTTCCTCACCACTTGAAGAATTAGTAATTGTTCCTCTTTCAATAGCCTTCTTGATTCCCCTTAGTGAACAACACTCAATTTCCTCCAAGTAAAAAACACAATGTGCATTACAAGAAACTGCCTGACCAAATTTATCAATGTAGCTCCAACTTTGTTCATCTCTTGACCTTTTGTTCCTAAAATTAGAACAAAAGTTACTTAAACCAATCGACACGAAATTCGAGTATGATCCAAACACAACATTGGCCAATTCTCTAGCAATTCTCTCCTTGGCATGAACATCAGGACCTTGGAAAAGTAACCAAGTTTCTTGTTTTGCTTCATTGATTAAACTACTTTCTTTTCTTCTTATCATTCTTGACCTACATTGCAATATTGTTGCAACAATTTCTTGGATAACATTTCCCTTTTGCCAAGGGACAATTTCTTGTAATGCATTGGACAAAATGTTCAAGTTTTCAGAATTGAATTCTTTAAACTTTGGAACAGTGTATTCCATCTCCATGATCACATCACTTGAATTAGAAGCAGAATTAGGTGTACTAGAATTTGTCTCACATGTTTTTCTATTGGCCCAAAATGGTAAATGGCATGTTGTGTTCCACTTCTTGTGTAGATCTTTGACTGACACACAGTCCTGAATTGGGAAAAGAAAAGTTAGTTTTCTTGAAAAAAGAGAAAGGAAAAGAAGGAGGCATTGCTTTAATATAATGTCACAACATCGATCCTTCCAAAAATACGCTATTTTTAGAGAATCTTATTTTTCGAAGGATCTGACATGCTTTCATTGTCACTTTTAAGAAAGATGAGCAATATATATAATAATAGCTAACAAAAAAATTAGAGAATTAACGTAAATAGTCGTTCATCTAACTGATTAAACTAAAAATAGCTGGCAGATGTATGATATGTGTATAATTTGACATTCCTTCGTTGTCATTTTGAAAGAGTCTGAGTAGTATATGTTAATAGCTGATAAAAAGTTAGAGAACTAGCTAGCATAAATAGTTGTCTATCTAACTGATCAAACAAAAAATAACTTGCACATGTATAATATGTGTATGATCATGTATAAATTTATATATTCTGGCTAGAAAAATCAAATAGTAAATCTCTTTGTATTTTAAAAAGAATGGGGCTTTTTTGCTTTTCCTGTTTTGACAATCTTTTAATTTATTTTCTCCACGCAATATGTTTAAGACCAAAAGTTAAAAAACATTTTGATACATATACCGTTAGTTTGAGAACACCAGATTAACAGATTCAAAATTATTCTTTACTTCCTTAAACTTTATGCCAAATTAAAATTAGATAAACAAATCGAAACAATAGAAATAAGAAATTAAAATAAATAACCTGATCATGATGATGGTGATGATTAGAAGTAGCATGATTATTTTTTGGCCTCTCATCTTTAAGCCATGAAGGTAGATTTGACAATGTAGAGTCACTATTACAACAGCTAGTCAATTGCAGCTTCTCCTCTCCACATGAGAACTCACCTTCAAATGCCTTACCTCTAAGTTCAATTTGTGTATCACTGATTATAAAATTCACAAATAAAAAATGAATTATATGAGTTGATACAAATATTACTATCAAGAAATTCAAAACATGCAATAAAAAACTAATAAGAATATTGCTTTTGTTCTTTCTCTTTCTCTGTTTCACCACAAAATCATTGAATCGTTTACTTTATTGTCAAAAGAATTTCAAGAAGTCTAGCTTCTGTCAGTGTTTGAATCTATATCATTCGAATTCTTCACAAATATCATTGGATTACGTGCAATATTAATCTTTTGAGGATTTGATACGAATCCAATAAATTTTGAAACGTCTAAGCAATATAACTTTAGATTCATATTCTAAGATAACATCAACTTTAGCTAAAATATTGTCCAAACATCTATTGCAAAATCAAAACTCCAATTGAAAAGAATGTCAAAACATTTCTTTTTTTAATTAAAATGTACGATATCAAAATTATGTCTGATAAGATTATCCTTCCAATACAGTAACTCAAAAAAAGTGTTTTACCTGTCAGGGTTAAGACTGAGGCCCAAACTTCCACTAGGTAGAGTAACAGGATGCAAACCCCAAATAGATTCCAATGAATTGTTACCACTTTTGCATCTCATATAACTCTGAAAAGTTGCAATTCCCACAAGCCAAAATTTATCATTTTCACAAAAATTACATACCAATCTCCCAATTTCCATAATCATGTGTTCCACTGAACAATAATAGCTAATAATTCTTTTTTCCCCATAATTAGCTCTATAATCAGCAACCCATTTAAGATCACCTAAGTACAAAACAACTCCTTTTTTCACTAAACTCTTAATAAGACAAGTCAACTCTCCTATTCTTTGGTCAACTTCTTCTCTTTGGATATTACCAAAACTCAAAAGTGGTAAATTTATGAACTTAATTTCCTTCAAATCTTCAGGCACATCTTTTATTTCAACTTTATTCATCACCCCTTTAATCACACCTTCTAAATTATCAACACTTTCACTAACCAAAACAATGTTTTTCCTATTTTTGTTCATTAAACTTTCCACTATACTCATCACATCCTCATCTTTAACACCAACTTTTTGTTGGGACCCTTTGCTATGTTCTTTAGGATTTTGAGAGCAAAGTTCTAAAGAAACAACTTGTTCAACATTTGCTTTAACTTGAGTACTATCAAAACCAGCCTCCCTCATGACTCTACTAACACTTGGATCATCTAATATAGAAATGATGAGTTGTTCAAGTTCTATCTTCACAGCTAGAAGAGGTTGTTGCTGATTCTCAAGCGAGCCCCGCCTTTGATGTGCTTGGGCTCGCTTGAAGGCAGCAACAAGCGCGTTAGAAATAGAAGGATACTGAGGATGATGATTTTGATGTTGATGGCCTAGTAACATGGGACTAGAAGGCGAAGCAGGGAGACGGTTGAGTGCCACGTTGAAGCAAAGCTCTAGGGCTTTGCATTGGAGAGGATGAGAATGAGATTGAAGACAAGCTGTTTTGAATATACCATTTGAAGAAGCTAACATGGTGTTGGCTACATGAAGAGGTGTTACTTGGGCATGGCCACGACGTTTTGCTAGTGTAACAGCTTGTTTAACAACATTTGCTGCTTCTGTTGTTAGAGCTTGTTGTATTGTGCAGCCTCCTGTTCTCATATTCGTGATGGTGAAGTATTATTCTATTTCAAACAAGTAGGAAAAAAAATAAAAATTAGGATTAAGGAAGTGAAAATAATATTGGTTTCATGTTTACTAAGTTAGAAAGAAAAAAATTGTGTTGTGTTTGAGTGGAATTGATCAAGAAGAGATCCAAGAACTCAAGAAAACCCTAATAAGAAGTCTTTGGAAAGGTTATAATACTAAAGAAGAAATCTATTCTAGGATTGTAGAAGAGAGAGAAGAGAACACAGAAGGATTAATATAAGGGGTGGGGGTTTCTTATATATGTATACTCATCACTGATTCTCAATTTATGTGATGGTGTTTGATTAAAAAAATAACATATTTAGTGAAATTTCGCAAGTGGAGTCACTACCTCATAGAGATAGAGAGGTTGTTTCTGAAAGACCTGACTCAAATACATCTACCCCAAAAATAGAAAAATATTAGATATAGAATAATGACTAAAACTTTTATGTGACGCTATTTGATTAAACTCAAAAGTTTAAGAAAAACAAAGACTTTTAAAATAGACGGTGTAAATTTAGACGAGTGGGTAGTTATGAATCATCTTATTCAGAAATTTCAACAACAACAACATACCCAGTGGAATCCCACAAGTGGGTCTGGGGAGGGTAGAACGTACACAGACCTTACCGTTACCTCACAAGATAGAAAAGTTGTTTCCTAGGAACCTTCATCTCAAAAACTCATACTCAGAAATGACGATAAAAGTATTTCTAAATAGAAAAGTATAATATTCTTTTGAAATAAATAAAAAAGAGTAATACATAAATTAGACTGAAAAAGTATTTTTATTTCTTTTTCTTTTTAAGTGTGTTTTTTTTTTTTTTTTTGTGGAGGTGTTCTTTTCTTGTTAGTGAGGCAAAAATTTTGGGTTTGAAAGGAAAATATGTAGTGGAAAGTGGAATGCATGTGGTGACAAGGAGGAGGAATTATACTGTACCAGTATTAAAGGCAATTCAGCTTTACTCTGTTTTTTTAAAAATTTATTTAATAAAATATATGTATAGCAACAAATTAAATCTACTTTTAGGACTATATGGAATATGGAAGTGGAACTCTCCCTTTCATGCAGTTATTATATAATATTAATCTTTTACCTATTTATTTATAATTCATATCATAAAAGCTGATAATATATAGTACTATACCTTTGGATATATATCAACGCATCGCTTGGTCTCTGATTGTACTTCAATACATATCGAAGGTTTATATTAAATTAATATAATTTATTAATTTGATGGAGGGAAATTTCTATATGGGAAAAGGGTAAAAAAAATATTTTTAAATTATTTGAAATAGAGCAGAAATATCTGTCTGTTATGTTTTGATTCAAAAATACTCTTGGATCTGTTAAATTTCTAGCTTAAAAATATCTCTCATCCTAACAGGAATGAAAAAGGGCCACCCCTTAACTATTAGCAATGGAGCAAAATATCCTCATTAATTTTCGATTGAAAAGTACCCCTCCGTTAAAATTTTAAAGTCTTTATTTAAAATATTTCTCTTCCATTAAAAATTCAACCGCAACTCATCTTCAAATCAATTTTTGTCGGACTTTGAGTAGCCTAGATTCTTACCATATGAAAAGAAAAGCTTTTGTTTATAGTTGCAACTCATGAATTATCTCTTAAAAATGACTACTTCTATTAGTTGTGTTACACTGCTAACACGAGCACAATAATTTTTATATATACAAGTTTCGTAGATTCAGAAAATTTTAAGCATTGAATCCTATTGGACTTAGAAACTGATTGAAGGAGGAAACGATGATTAAACGAGGATGAATTGATGTTACCATTTAGAGATCGACTTTTTGAGATGTTTGCAAGTGAAATAACACTCCCTTTTGACATGAAAATGCTAGTCTTCGATCTAATATTCAAGGAGAAAACCTCTTGGGTCCCTAAATGGGGCTTCACATGCATGGTGTCATTTCGTTAGAGAGAAGAGTTTTTTTTTTTGGCCAAAATTGTAAGGGAAGGTATTTTTGCTCCATTTCTAATAGTTCGAGAGTATTTTTATACCTTTTTTGTTTTCGTTAGAGAGAGTATTTTTTAGCCAAAAATTTAATTGAAGGATATTTTTGAGTCAAAACGTCACGGAGGACTATTTCTGCTTCATTTCAAATGGATCGAAAGTATTTTTGATAATTTTCCTTATATAATATGTATTATTAATTTGATATAAATATTTTACATGGATAAATTTTGACCACATTGTTTGATTGCATCCAGAGAAAAAGGAGCAATAGGACTAAAATTGAGAATAGCGTAGACTAGACATAACTTTAACTCAAAAGACGGAAATTCCTCCAAACCTCTCCCTTCTGAAAAGCAAAAATAAAAAATAAAAAATAAAAAATAAAAAAATAGCAATTTCAAAAAGAAAAATGCTTTACAAAATATATCTATTATCTATTTGTTAACTTTTCGAAAGAGTAGTTGATCTGTGTTGCTATGTTCTATTTTACATAACACTTTTTTTAAGTCTACTTTTCTAGAAATATATTTTTATGTTTGAAAAATAAATAAATTATATCGTTATATTATATTTATAACTTATTTTAAATTAAATATTTTTTTTTCAAAAAATCTTGAATGTTATACAAAGTGAAAAGCTGAATCGATAGATATTTAGCTCTACATTATATTATTATTATTAAAATGTATAGCGATAGATATTTTTTTGGGAGGGAATTCGAAGGGTGTCCATGCATATGTGGCGGAGCGAGCGTTGTCACTAAGATATTCAAAATCTAAAAAGATAGACACACACGGAAAAAATTATTTTAATAATATATAAATAATATATTTTTAATCAAAGCGGGTTCAAATGAACTCCTAACAAATGACAGCTCCGCCCCTGCATACATGAGTTATTAGATGTGTTGGAGCCCTTTTATTCTTCGTTTTGTGTTTAATTCGATAAATTTTAAAATTTTGAATTTATTTATCTAAAAATATAATTAAGGCCTATTAATTCTGTTGAGTTTTAAATTTATGTCGAGAAGTATCATATTGAAGAATAAACATTTTGTAATAAAGATGATTTCATGCTCAGAAAAATATAAATTCACGACAACTCATCGAAAATGAAGGAATGGTTGCCACCTCACTGCTAATCAAGATGGCTTCATATGAAACGTGTGTTTAGCAAATAATTATTTCTGAACCATATACATATACATCCAATAATAGATAAATTGCGTTTAAACTTTAAAGATTGTGATCACGGGATAAATATGTATTCGTCAATTTTTAAATTAAAAATTTTGATTCGAGCTAATTAAATATATAAATACTTTGCCTCCTAATCAAAATTTCTCGACATGAATTTAAATTAATTGAACTGTAATTTTGAGTACATCGAGTGAAACAAAAAACCAAAAAAAGAAAGTTTGTAGGGGTGATTTTCACTTTTAACCTTGGACCATACCATAAGTTAGTGGTTTCAATTTTTGAGCGTGAAATATATCATATAAAGTAGAGCTATATTCCACTTCGAATCCAACGTATATACCTTTGCTAAAACCAATAGAGAAACAAAATGAACAAATTAATAAACTAAGATAAAATGTATACTACTTTATTTTTATTTATTTGTGCACAAATAACAAGAGATCCTCATATAAATCCTTAAATCAACTTAACATTTTTGGTAGAATTAATGCTTTTGGTCTCTCAAACCCTAAAGTAATTTAGAGAAAAAGCTTTTATCTTGTCAAAAGTGCAAGGATATTCAATTTTGATACCATTATTAGAGTCATATTTATAAAAGTTTATGTACGTCGAAATAATTTTAGAAGTATCAAATTTAAACAAAATATTGATTTGAAACTTTATATGATCGAAGTCTGTCAGCTTTAGCTAAATTCCGATGATTTTTATGTGAACTCAAATTACATGTGATTGAATTCAATCATATTTATCTGAACTTTAGATTTTTGCTTTAAGTTTAATCATTTTTATCTGAGCTTCAGATAGAAGTATCTAAACTTCAGCCATATCATATATGTAACTTCACACAGTATATATGACTAACGACATTATTTAGACGTGCAAAAAATTAGTAAAATTAGAATAACAATATCCAAATATAATACCCACAATTTTTCTA
>JAABOM020000002.1:20828046-20839403 GCA_011800125.2 Solanum clarkiae
TGTAAATTATTTAATAAAAAAAAAGTTTTGGACTAAATTAATGATATAAATAAATTCGTACCTAATCCTCTGGCTAGCGTCTCTTATTTGTGAGTTGGTATTCATATAGTTGGGATTTCGTTGAAATATTGAAAATATATAGTTTTTGATATGCGTATATGAGTTAAATATTGATATTGTCAATAAAGGATTATTAATTATCTTATTTCTTAATTCTACTCATTATAAATATTAATAGTGTCAACAAAAGATTATTAATTATCTTATTTCTTAATTTTACTCATTATAAATAATTACTATGTGTAATTACCTTTTTCAGATACTTTTGGAGTATATATTGAAGTTAAAAAGGGATATGGTGGGGAATAGGGAAAAAGTTGCTTCAATTTTGACATGACAGCCCTCGTATATAACATTAAAGTTCATGGTAATTACGTATATTACATGCTGCTTTTTCCAAAAAAAAAAAGAGTTTGATTGTTTTAATTTTTTTATTTCATTAGTTTGTGGTGACCAAACTAACGTTTCGTGCGTTTGTAATTCACACAACATTTGTATATATATGTGTAATTTATTGTATAATTTATAGTTTTATTTGTATAGTATTTGTATATTTTACGATATAATTTGTGCATAATATTTATATAATTCACTATACAATTAATAGTGTTTGTATATTTCGATATACAATTTGATTTGCGCACAATTTTTGTATAATCGCGTGTAATGTTTGTATAATATTGCGCGAATTATACAAATTAAAACTCAAACTACTGTTAAATGTTTGTCGCAAGCCGTAATTAATTCAAACTACAACCATATTAGCTAATTAACCAATATATGTTTGCTTATCTGCGTAGTTTTTTCTTTTAAATATTCCAAACTTGTCTATGAATATAATTAAATGTGAAATTAATAGACTAGGATTTAATTGTTGAATTGTAAGAACAATTTATGGAATCTGAAGTTGATTTGTGAATTGAAACTCCTACAAATCTTCAACTTCAAAAATTACAAATGAACTTCTACGTACCTTCTCTCTTTTCATATAGAGCAATACAATAGTAATTCCTAATACAATAACTACGTAGTAAAACACTCATTTTCCTTAACAAATCTAATAATAACTAAATTACTTTAGTTTAAGGTAAATATTAATTGACACCATCAATATCCATAAAATCGTAATTTTACCAATTAAACTGAAACCAATTTGATTGTTCAAACTTTCACAATCTGCTTATTTTGAAAAGTGCTTTAGGTTAGAAATACTTTTCGATCCAACATTAATTATGATAGGTTCGATAGTTGAGATTCTTCTACCTTAAACAAAAGTCTCAAGTTCGTGTCTTTTGTATTTTTTTTAAATCTTATTTAGAGCACCACATTAGAAATGAACCTATGTTCGAACCTAGATGTCTAGCTCCAATTCAAATACCCAACACTAAGCAAATAAATAAATAAATGATCTTTGAAAGAATTTTTTTTGGGAGGTTAGTGTTTATTAGTAGCTTATCTTTGAAAAGTGTTTTTTGTTAAAAATACTTTTGGAACCAGCATCGATTATGGTAAGATCCATAGTTGAGATCTTTCTACCTTAGACAAAAGTCTCAAGTTCATATCTTTTGTATTTTAAAAAAAAATTTCTATTTGGAATAACATCCTAGAAATAGGTCCTGCAACGTCTGAATTTGGATGTCTAGCTCCGATTCGAATGCCAGAAAAAAATTTTAAAAAATGCTTTTTGAAAGTTTTTTTTTAGGGGGAAAGGGGGGGGGGGATTAGTGTGTATCAGTAGTTATCTTTGGCTAATCATAAAATAAATTTTGGTAGTCAAAAAAGTAAAGGATCAAAATCCAAAAACTTTGTCAAATCAACCTCCTTTGCAATATTAACTCCTCCATTTACATCCACTAAACTCTCCAAATAACTATAACCTTGAAATGGTGCACGTAGCTCATGTTTTTCAATAATCTCAAAATCTCCATTAATAACATCATATAAATATAAACTTGTTTCACCTTTTGTATAAACATAATCTCCATTTTCATCATAACACATTTCTTTCCTTTCTTGTGCAACCATTGCCTTAGAATTTTCCCAAAATCCAGCCTCTAATAAAAACCCTTGAATAGGTTCAACTTTAAACCATCTACTCCAATTATTTATTTTTTCATCAAACACCCATAAATCAAATCCATTATTCATCCAAATATCAACTTTTTCAAGATTTGTTGAATAAATCAAAGCTAATGATTCATTTAAGTTGAAAAGTCTTAGGGTTATTGCTTCCCTTAGGTCAACCACAATGCCATGATGTTCAACTGGTGGTAAAATAAATTTCGACTCTTCACTATTCAACTCCAAAGAAACGATAACACTAGACATTTCTTCATTCCTAACTTCAACTCCTATCCAATATGCAACAGCTTTTACAACGATCATCCCGGGGGCCATTGGCTTCCAGAATGGTCGTATCACTAGTAAAACACGTCCATCACTAGCTAATTTCCTCCAGGAATTCGTATTCAACGTGTATACTTCAACCTCATACTTCCTCCTAGACGTAGCAACGTTGAGGAGTCTAACAATCATGTAATCATCGGTCACAGGGTGATAGCCAAACCCTAAATCCGTTACTGTGAGTTTACCTAGGGTTGATACATTTGGAGATTTTGGAACTGGTTTGAATGTTTTAGTAGCTGGATTCCATATAACTATCGCGACACCATTATGGTTGTTTAGATTCAAGCAGACTAAACCGTTGACAGAGCCAACGATTCTTGTTTTCTCAGAAGTCATGCCAAATGGAACGTTGAAATGTAGGGGAGGTGAAATCATTGTTAGAGAATCGATTAAACATAACGTGACTTCAAGAGTTTTGTGATGACGACTCATAATAAGGATATGGGGTGGTGTTTCTTGGGTAATTTTCGCAAAATTTTTGGAGAGGAAATTAGGGTTGTTGATTAAAGAACAAAAGGGTTTTGATACGGATTTGAATCGTAACAATGACTTTACTGGAAGCCTCAAGAGGATTTCGATGAAGGAACAAAACATCATTTCTTGACCAAATTGGTCTGAATTCATGATTATGATTAGGAAAAACAAGAGATTTTTTGGTTTTGGAAGCTAAGTTGATCATTTGTAATTATAACAACATTATGAGAATAATGAAAAGAGATGTGTTTGACTATGATGTTTGTACATTTTTAAGTAAAGTGTCAATGTGCATTGACCTTTGATAATTTGTTTGGTTTATGTTGATTTTTTTAACTCTAGGGCTTACCATAATCTAAAATCTAAGTAATTAGGAGGTTAATCTTCATTTGACCTTTAATCATTCTTTGGTTAATGTTTTTCTTGACCTTATGAGGCATTCAATAATCTTTGGAAATTTCTGATTTTATGCTTCATTCATCCTATTTAATGGTTTATCATTAAGGATAAACGTAGTTGAGATTATCTAGTGATGAATACAAGATTAGAAGATTAAGGAGACTTTCAGGCTGAAATTAGGGAAGATAATTAGGATTAAGAGATTTAGAATAAGAGTTTTCAATATCCCTTCTCAACCACCCCTTTTTAACTTGTAAAAAGGAATTACTACTTGTTATCAAATAACTTTTAGACGTTATATGTAGAGAGGAAACAACATATAAAACATTACTATTTATGCTAATTATCTCGAATTAAATTTTTTGTTAGAAATAATTTTCCCGATATGTATCTGATGGAATAGAAAAAATTAACAAAATAGATCTAATTGTGATGCTATTTATTGAAACGAACTGGCTCAAACTATTTACTCTCTTACCCTACTTTTCCCTTTTTTATTTCGCCCATGACATTAGCACGACATCATGCCATTAGCATAATAATTAATCTTATGTGATACTCCGTCGGTATATTAATACTCTACTGATATCATAGAACTAAGTTTAATCCTTTATGATGCTCTGTCGGTATATTATACCCTATCGTATTCGGTAGAATTGGGTTTTTATAAAGAAACAATTAAGAAAATTATTAAACTCTAAATTACTAGAAAATATATTCTTTGTGATACTCCGTCGATATATTGATATATCTATATATTATTGATTTTAGTCTTCTGTGATACTCCATTGGTATATTGATATTCTATTGGTATCATATAGTTTTGGGCTTCTTTTAAGAAATAAATAAGAAACAATTAAGAAAAAATTATTAAATAAACAAACTTGTTTATTAAACTTTAAATTAACAGAAAATTCGGTACATTGATACCATTTCATTATCTTGTAGGATTGGATTTTATCCTCTGTGATATTCTACTAGTATATTGATCCCCTATAGTTATAATATAGGTTGGGTGCTAATGTCAGCATGAAGTTAGCACACAAATTTTAATAGTAGACAAATTAGGGGATATTAATTATACTTAATTAGGGGATATAAATATAAGGAATATATGAATGTAAATAGTTTGATTCAAAGAACCATAAACTTAGTTTCTCGATGGAATGATGGTGACAACTTTTCCAGTTTTATATGGTTATTGGTCACCAAAAGGCCCAATTTCCTAGCCCATAACAGATCCAACAAGAATGTTTATCCTTACAAAATTTGTTAATGGGCCACCACTTTTTCCTTCATTCTATTGGTCTGTTAGTCAAAAACAAATATATTCATTAGCTAAATGTATAATTAATTATATACTTATCATGTATAATTTTGATATATATCATGAATATGTTATATATCAGCCGGCTGGCTATTAGTTTGGATAACGATTATACTGAAAGTCCTTGTTTTAATTCCATAGCATTGACCTAATAGTCATTTGCATAATTCGTTATTAATCCATCTCTAAATATGATTAGTGATAAATTTTAATCTATGTTAAGTTTTCCATTGATCATTCATATTTATTTAGTAGTGAAATAACCTAATGTATTGAATAATATTAAGAAATTTCATTTGTTAAGATAAGTGTAACAAAAAAGTATGATAATTCATTTAGAATGTATATTTTATTTTCTACTATTTCATCTTCACATTACTTCAACAATATAAAGCAAAGAGAAGATATTTGGACTCCATCTTGAAGCAGTCATATATATTCACTATTCTAATCAATAAAGAAACACATGTTTTGAGACGAGGGTTTCGAAGAAAACAAAATTTCTATTTTTATGAGTTAGTGGTAAGGTCTGCGTACATTCCACCCTCCCCTGACCCCACTTGTGAGATTTCACTGGTTATGTTGTTGTTGTTGTAAAGAAAAACAAGTTTGATTTCAGATAATTTTGACAAAGACAGACAAGATTGTCCCCCTTGCCACTATCAAATTTTTCACTCGATATTCGATACTTGCTTTAGATCTCAAATAATTTGGATTTGCGGCACGTAATGTCACTCTCAACGACCATAGGGTTTAAATTCTTTTATATATATATAATAGAGTCAACTAGATCATCTGATTATAAGTTCATAATCCTAGTTCATTTTCCATTTTGGACGGAACAGATCTACTAATTCTTTGATTTCAATTAGTAAGAGGGATCTTGAACTAAAAAATAGACCCTAGAAGCTAAAAAAAGGCTATCATGAGCAATTGCAATAATCGAATTCATTGATATTCCTGGTATAGTAGATGCTATCATGCATATAGTAGTCTCAAATTCAGAGGTTAATCGTGCTCTGACAACTTTACGTAAGGCAAAGTTTGAGTTCTTTTGGATAATAATGGAAAAGTTGACAGAAAAGTCACCCTTATTCCTACTTCTACAGAACCGTACATGAGATTGTCATCTCATACAACTCTTTTTCTCTTTATATACATATAACTATCTGTATTCAAATTTATAATTTGATTAATTTGAATTCGTATCGCATGGGACTAACAACAATAATGGAAAGATATACATAGTCTAACATGAACATGTGCATAGATTTAGAAAGAAAAAAGATTATTTTTTTAAAGAAAAAGAATGACAGTTGTAAAAATTAAGTACTTCTAATGCTTCTCCAATAGGTAATTAACTATTAATGCTATCCAAGTACTGTAACAACTAACAACTAACAACTAAGCAAATTTAAATAAATAAATTCAAGAATCTCCACAAATATTTGAGTATAATTCTAATATCTTGTGAACTGGGATTTGGTGGCACTAATAAGTCATTTTCTTAGATATTGAGCATCTTATAAGATCTAGCTTAACAATATAAAAAATTGAGGGCTTCACTAATTTATTGTACACAAGAATCTTTTTTATGATATCCAATTTAAAATGGAGTTGTTGTTATATTATAAACATTTAGGATTTTTGCCAAATAATAACAATGTATTCAATATAATTCAGTAAATATGCGGATAAAGAAACATATACTAGTTAATTAGCTAACATAGTTATAGTTTGAATTAATTATGGCTCGCAACAAACATTTAACTGTAATTACAGTTTGAGTTTTGTATAATTCGCGCAATTTATACAAATGTTGTGTGCAATTATACAAAAGTTATGCGCGAATCAAATCGTAGAATGAAATATACAAATACTGTGAATCGTATAGCGAATTATACAAACGTTGTGCACGAATTGTATAGCGAAATATTCAAACACTATACAAAAACTATGAATTATACAAATGTTGCGTGAATTATACAAACGTTGCTATAATTATAATTACCAAATATAAATACTCAAATTATAGCTATAAAACATAATTAAGCTTTTTATGTTCGCCATTTATGAAATTTACTCATCAACCAACAAGTTGTGGGTCCATTCGAACCATACTTTTGGCTTAAGCAATGTATATGTGTTAAGAATATTGACAAATATGAAGAAATTGTGAATTCTGAAGTCTATAATAAATAAGATAAGATGGTAGAATTATAAATTTAAATTCATAATATTTAAATCTTGGATTTGATTTTTGTTTATTAACTGGAATCTCGCGAGGATATTTTATGTGTAGATGTATTCCTACCTTATAAAAATACATAGATTATTTTCAATGAATTCTCAATTCAAATAAAATATAAGAAAATCAATATGAACAAGAAATATAATAATTTAAAAAAAAAAAATTCGACAACAACATATCATATGAAAATTAGAGCAAAGGAAATAATACGCTGATTCTATGACTTGTTTAAACTTTAATTTTTTTTTTATTTTAGACCAAATAGATAGTAAGTATTATTATATTTGTTCATGAACACCAATACAAGATTTATTTTATTTTATTTTTGCTTATATTATCGCGTAGGTTGTTCCTTGTGAGGGTCACGGAAGAAGCAGAAAATATCAATTGAAAGTGATACTTAGTTGTTTTTTTTCTTAATAATACAATTTAAATTGTTTATATGGTCATTCTTAGATTATTTTATAAACTTTTAAACAGCCAACTCTTATAAAATCATGACACACAAAATCAAGTCTAAATATTTTCTCGATTTTTAAATTGATCGATATATATACACATGAGGTTAAATTATACAGTAGTACTCCAAAAATAATAATCTTTTCTATCAATTTATGTAATACTTTTGACTTGATACAAAATTTTAGGAAAAAAACACTACAAAAACTTTTAAATTTTATGATCGAAAACATTCTTTAATTATCTATGTAGTCATAAATTATTTTAAAAATAAAAGATAGTATCAAAATTAAATTGTTTTTAAATTTTTGAAAAAAATAAATAAAAGACGTATCATGTCAATTGAGATTGAATTAGAGATTGAAGCACAAATTCAATCAAACTCAAAAATTTTGATGTAACTCTATATTCATTTTGAAAATTCATTCAATTTGTATATACGTACATTGAATACACCTATAGTTATAATATAGAATACATCCATTCGTAATTTCATTTAAATATATTCATGTACTCAAATATTAAATGTAGATATAAATCAACAAAAATATGTTGATTTTTTGGAGGTTGACACACGAATATAACTAGATCAAACAACATAAATAAAAATTGATACACCTTAAAATACACAAGTATATAATTATATCCAAAAGATTTTTAAAAAAATTGAATACAAATACATACACATTTAAAAAAAAAATCTTTTTCAAAATTTTTTTATGCTAAATTAAATAGTCTTTTATAAAATATTCTTATATTTTCCCTCTCGTCTATTAAATATGAAGAGTTGAGAATCTTTCAAAAAATAACCTTTTTATTTTTATCAAATAGTAATAAAATTTATATATACTTTATCCTTTTCAGATCACTTATAAAATTTCACTGATTATATTCCGTGGTGGTGGTGGTCATATGAATGGATGGAGTGATTAGTGGATGACATATGGGGAAGGTAATTGTAATAATTGTGAACTTTCACGTCTCCCTTATTTTGTGGGTTAATAAATTCTACAAGGAAGAGGATGCAGTAATTTCTTCCTCTTTTCAATGCAAAGAAAGAAGTTGTCAATCAAAATCAACCAGAAAACACAATGATTACCTACCCTATATTGTCACTTCTAGAAAAATCAACTTCCAAGGTTGATTAAGGGTGTGGTTTTTCTCTTTTTTTTTAGGTCTCCAATATATCTCCAAAGTCGATAGTCATCAGACTAATTTTTTATTTCACGGTTAGCATGTTAAGTGATTGAAAATTTGTCATAGAATTTTTTTCATCTACCAGAGACGGAGAACGAACCTCCAACCTCTTACTTAAGGAAGTGAGGTGTTGAATCACCACATCAATCCTTGTAGTTGATTAAGGGTGTATTTGATACAAAAGAAAGTGTTTTTCTAGAAACTAAAAAAAAAGGTTTAAATTTATATTTTTAGATTTGATAAGTAAATCATTTAATTTAAAAAAAAAATATGTACTTACAATCTAATTGTAACGTATTATAATGAGGTGAAGAATTGAGGTGGGATGATCAAGGGGCTGTGGTGGAAAATGTAGGAAGGGGACAACGAAATTGACTTATATAAAACATATTTTTCTGACGAATTTACGTAAATCACATTGTGTAAAGAGTTAATTATTTATAAAAATCTCTTAAAAAATATGGCAACCTGAATACAATAACAACAACATACTCAGTAAAAATTTCAAATGTGAGATCTCGGAAGGAAAAAGATGCATGCAGATCTTATCAATACCTCATAGAGATAGAGAGGTTGTTTTCGGAAGAGAATTTTATAGTATCAGCAGATATATTGAACATGGAGATAATTTAAGAATCAGAATAAATGTATCTGAATTATTGAATTAATGTACTCGGATGGAAAGAAGGAATTTTTGAAATTTTTAAAAATAGATGAAAATAATGAAAAATATAGTAAATAAAGGGTGTAATTAGATGATTTTTCCTATTTTATAGAGAAAATTATTTCTTTTATTTTTAGAAAATTTATTTTTTAGAGATTTTATTTTTAAATCTTTTGATTAATTAAATATGAAAAATTAAAATGTTGTCGATATATAAGACACTTTGACGGGTTATTTGATTTTTTATTTTGAAATTATAATCCTAATTATAATTATGATAGATCGAGATTAATTTATTTCACTTGAGAGATGAAATAAAATAATATTAAGTGGAGTAAAATAAGACGCAATATATAGGATTAATGTTGAGATTGAAATTGTATTATAATTGGTTATAAAATAAATTTTATTTCAAACTAAATAAAATTGGAGTATAATTTTATATTTTAAATCACAATGCACCTTACCTTCCTCGTATTGTCGGATCATCCGTATGGCGCTATATTTTCTAGGGACTCGTGAGAAAAATTAATTTATATTTGGTATTTTTAAAAAGAATTTAATTATGATAAAATATCTTTAAAATTAAAATATACTTTATACTTAAAGGTTAAGTGTGTAAGATTTAATCACATCAAACTTTTTTACAATTTATTGCAATATATATACATAAACATATCTTTAATTTAGTTATATTTGATATTTATATTTTTCAATTATATGCGCGAATAAACATTTAAATTTTCATGAAGTTTTATGCCACGTAGAATATACACAACCTATATATGAGAATAATGAAGTTTCACCGAGTCTTTCTATCCAGGTGTAGCTAATTCGCATCTTCATAAATATGTCTATCTCATCGAATCTCTATAATACCCAAATTGTTGTGCCTTTCATATGGGTCGAAACTTATATGACAGGGAATTATGCTATCTTAAGATCATTATAGTTACGATCGTTGTTCGTCAG
Source organism: Solanum clarkiae (assembly GCA_011800125.2). Classification (NCBI taxonomy): domain Eukaryota; kingdom Viridiplantae; phylum Streptophyta; class Magnoliopsida; order Solanales; family Solanaceae; genus Solanum; species Solanum clarkiae. Next base: position 20,838,256 of record JAABOM020000002.1, read on the forward strand.
GGCTTCGATCATTAACTCCTCTGTCATCGGGTCTCCAACCCTTTGATCATTCGGCGCTAGAAAGGTGTCAACCCCCATATATGGGGTCTTACAACTTTGTGGAGACCAATATTTTTGGTAAACAGTTGTCCGAATCTGACCACAAATCTACTTATTCAACTTTGTATAAGTTTAACTGTCAACTTGTACATAATCAAAATCGAAGGAAATAAATATCAGTTAAAGCTAAAATAATGTACACCTTTTGCATATTATATCTTAACCAAATTTTTTGAGGAATCAATACAAATAATTAAGTAATGTAGAAAGAATTAGTCGTACGATCCAACAAGATTAAGCAACTAACGCGGCCTTGTAGGGTTCACATGTGAGCTGCATGCTAATTAGAAAAAACAGAAGATTAAGTAATTAAATTATGCTAATTAAGTGCCTATTATTTTTAATGCAGATTAAGTAATTAAATTATGCTAATTAAGTGCCTAATATTTTTAATGCTAGTTGTATAGTAGTAAACTCTTCACTAATTCATGTTTTATTTATCTTTTTAAGAAAGAACCAGCTACGTAAGTGTTAACGTCATAAGCCCATTAATGTTTGTATAAAGAATTGTCTCTAATTAGTATATTTGGAGGGTTTTAAAGAGTTAATTACACTTTTCCTATTGTTTTTCAATAATTAACAGAATTCCTTAAAAACATGATAATCCAAAACATTAATTCAATCCTTGATACAAAAATTAGGGTTTTTAAGTATCGTAACACTCAAAGCACGATACATTAAATATGGAGATAATTTAAGAATAAAAATTAATGTATTCAGATTATTTAATTAATGTATTTGAATTATGAATTAATGTATATGCACGAAAAAGAATGAGTTTTTGAAAATGGATGAAAATAATAAAAAATATGATAAATAAGGAAATGTAGTTTAATAATTTTTCCTATTTTAGAATTGTATACTGATAGAACACTTATACTCATTTTTCCAACAAGATAATCAAATTTCGATACAGACATATTCATGCATAATTTCCAAATTCATACGATTCAATGTATTACCTAATTCTTTAACTATTATTTCTATTATAAACCTAATTAAAAGCATATATTAACATTAAATTTTGAATTCACCTTTTATTCTCACGT
>JAABOM020000002.1:20846768-20862210 GCA_011800125.2 Solanum clarkiae
ATTAACATAAGATGCAAAGAATTGTTACCAAAGAAGAAAAGAGCGTGAGTCGGTCCATTATGATGACGATGAGTGAGGAAGCGGTGGTGGTGGCGCGTGAATGCCGTTGTTGACAGAGATTGTGATGGTGGTTGTGTTAAGTTTTTAGGAAGAGAAGAAGAGGGAGATGAAAAATTAATGGAGGGGTGTGTTAAAGGTTTATTTATAGAAAGGTGAGTGGGTAAGAGTTAGGTGAGAATTAGATGGGAGTTAGGTGAAAATTAGATGGGAGTTAGGTGAGAATTAGATGAGAGTTAGGTGGGAATTAGATGAGAGTTAGGTGGGAATTAGATGGGAGTTAGGTGGGAGTTAGATGAGAGTTAGGTGAGAATTAGATGGGAGTTAGGTGGGAGTTAGATGAGAGTTAGGTGGGAATTAGATGAGAGTTAGGTAGGAGTAAAAAAGGTAAAAGTAAAAGTAAAAAAGAAAAAAGAAGGGGACACGTGGGGTCGGGGAATATATGGGTTGATTTTAGGGAGTTTTTTTTTTTTTTACGAAATATTGTTAAAAATGTTAAAATGAGAATAAAGCCCCGATAATTAATTTGACACCGTGGAGGGTAAAAATTGGGTGTCAACAATGGGCTAACACCTACAGAAAACTGCCAAAATTGCCTTTTTTTGTTCATTGCCGATAAAATCCTACCAGAAGTCCCTCGCTAGGCTACCTGAGCCTCTTTCTAGGCTCGTTGCGGACCCACTAGTATGATTTTTCAAGAAAATTGCACCGAAGCCCCCTTCAGCGCCATAATCCATGGGCTAACACCCATAGAAAACAACTGAAATCTCCCATTTTCTGTTTCTTGGCCCATAAAATCCCACTGGGCATCCCTCTGCTGCCGCCAGACCACCTGGGCCTCTTTCCGAGCTCGTTGCAGACACACTCGATGATTTTTTGGGAAAGTTATGCCGGAGCCCCCTGCAGCGCTAGAATCCGTGGCCAAACTCCTACAAAAAACTGTCGAAATTGCCTGTTTCTTATTCCTTCGCCCATAAAATCCAACCAGGCTTCCCCACCGCCACCAAGCCTCTTGGGCCTCTTCCCCGCTCGCTGTGTACTCACTCGTATGATTTTTCGCGAAAGTTATGGCGGAGCCCCTGCAGCACAAGAATTTATGGGTTATCACCCCCAGAAAACTGTAGAAATCTCCTATTTCCAATCCCATAGCCCAAAAAATCTTACCAGGCATGCCCCGCTACCGCTGGGTCACCTGGGTTCTTTTTCGGGCTCATTGCGGATCCACTCATATGATTTTTTGGGAAAGTGGCGCTAGAGCCTCCTGCAGCGCCAGAATCCGTAGGCAAACACCCATAGAAAACTGTTGAAATCGTCTGTTTTCTGTTCCTTGGTCCATAAAATCCTACCAGGCATCTCCGTGGGCGCCAGGCCACCTGGGCCTCTTCCTGGGCTCGTTGTGAACCCAGTAGTATGATTTTCGAGAATGTTGCACGGGAGCTCCTTGCAGTGACAGAATCCATGGAAAACACACGCAGAAAAGTACAGAAATCGTCTGTTTCCTATTCCTTTCTCCATAAAATCGTACAAGGCATCCTCCGCCGTCGTCGGGTCACTTGAGCCTTATTATCGGGCTCGTTGTGGACCCACTCATATGATTTTTTTGGAAAGTTGTGCCGGAGCCCCTTGCAGCGCCAGAATCCGTGGGTTAAAACCCACAGAGAATTCGCAAAATCACCTTTTCTGTTCCTTGGCCCATAAAATCCTACCAGACATCTCCCACCGCCGTCAGGCCACCTTGACCTCTTCCCGGGCTCATTGCAGACCCACTAGAATGATTTTTTGGGAAAGTTGCACCGAAGCCCCCTGTTGGCTAACACTCATAGAAAACTGTTGAAATCGCTTGTTTCCTATTCCTTGGCCAAGAAAATCCTACCAAACGTCCCCTGTCGTGCCACCTTGGCCTTTTCCCGGCTTGTTGGGGGTCCACTCGTATGATTTTTTGGAAAAGTCACGTCGGAGCCCCCTGCAACGCTAGAATCAGTTGGCTAACACCCACGGGAAATTGTTGAAATCGCCTATTTCCTGTTCTTTGGCCCATAAAATCCTACCAAGCCTCCCCCATCGCCACCAGAGCACCTGGGCCTCTTTCTAGGCTAGATGCAGACCTAATTGTATGAGTTTTTAGGAAAGTTTCACCAGAGCCCCTGCAGCACCAGAATTCGTGGGCTAACACCCACAGAAAGCTGCTAAAATTGTCTGTTTCTTGCTCCTTGGCCCATAAAATTCTAGCAGGCGTTCGTCGTCGTTGCTGAGCCACCTGGGCCTCTTTCCGGGTGCGTTGCGAATCCACTTATATGATTGTTAGAGAAAGTGGCACCCCCTACAGCACCAGAATCCGTGGGATAACACCCATAGAAAACTGCCGAAATCGCCTGTTTCCTATTCTTTGACCCATAAAATACTACCAAGAGTCCCTCCGCCACCGTCGGCCCACCAGGGCCTCTTCCCAGGCTCGTTGTGGGCCTACTCATATGATTTTTCATGAAAGTTACACTGGAGCCCCCTGCAGCGCTAGAACATGGGCTAACACGCACTAAAAACTGTCGAAATCATCTTTTTCCTATTCTTTGAAAAATAAAATCCTATCAACTGTCCCCCACCGCCACCGAGCGACCTAGGCCTCTTTTCAAGCTCATTACAGATTCACTCGTATGATTTTTCGAGAAAGTTACGCTGGATCCCCTTGTAGCGCCAGAATCTGTGGGCTAACACTCAAAAAAACTGTCGAAATAGCTTATTTCCTGTTCCTTGACGAATAAAATCTTACCCAGAGTCCCCCACCGCCACGGCGCCGAAAGGGCCTCTTTTTAGGCTCATTGCGGACCCACTCATATGATTTTATGAGAAAGTTACGCTAGAGCCCCCGGCAGCGCCAGAATCCATGGGCTAACACCCACAGAAAACTGCCAAAATCACCTGATTTTTGTTCTTTGGCCTATAAAATCCTACCAAGGGCTCCCTGCCGTAGCCGGACTACTTGGGCCTACTCCCTAGCTTGTTGTAGACCCACTCGTATGATTTTTTGAGAAAGTTGCACCTGAGCCCCCTAGAGTGCCAGAATCCATGGGCTAACACCCACAGAAAACTATCAAAATCACTTATTTCTTATTCTTGGCGCATAAAATCCTACCAAGCGTCTCTCGCCACAGCCGGACTACCTGGGCCTCTTCCCGGGCTCATTGCGAACCCACTCATATGATTTTTTGTGAAAGTTGCGTCGCAGCCCCCAACAACGCTATAATCCGTGGCTAACACCCAAAGAAAACTGTTGAGATCGCCTATTTCCTGTTCCTTGGCCCATAAATTCTATCAGGCATCCCCCTACTGTCGTCGGGCAACCTAGGCCTCTTTCTGGGCACATTGCGGATCCACTCATATGATTTTTTGAAAACGTTGCGCCGAAGCCCCTTGCAGCGCCAGAATCTATGGGATAACACCCACAGAAAACTGGAGAAATCATCTGTTTCCTGTTCCATAGCCTTTAAAATCCTACCAGGCGTCCCCCTCCACCGCCACCGTCGGAGCACCTAGACCTCTTCTCGGGCTCGTTGAGGACCCATTCGTATGATTCTTTTGGTAAAGTTGTTCTGGAGCCCCCTACAACGCCAGAATCCGTGGGCTAACACCTATAGAAACTGCTAAAATTGCTTGTTTCTTATTCCTTGGCCCATAAAATCCTACCAGGCGTTCCCCACCACTGTTGGGCCTCTTTCCGAGCTCATTGTGGACCCACTCATATGATTTTTTGGGAAAGTTGTATTAAAGCCCGCTGCAACGCTAGAGTCCATGGCTAACACCCGTCGAAATCGCCTATTTTCCTATTCCTGGGCCCATAAAATCCTACCAAGCGTCCCCCGCCCCCGCTGGGTCACCTGAGCCTCTTCCCAGGCTCGTTGCAAACCCACTCGTCCGATTTTTGGAGAAAGTTGCGCTGGAGCCCCTTGCAGCGCAAGAATCCATGGACAAACACCCACAAAAAACTACTGAAATAACATGTTTCTTGTTCCTTAGCCCATAAAATCCTACCAGGCGTCCATCGCCGCAGCTAGGCCACCTGGCCTCTTCTAGGGCTCGTTACGGACCCACTTGTATGATTTTTTCGGAAAGTTGTGCCGAAACCCCGTGTAGCGCCAGAATCTATGGGCTAACACCCACAAAAAACTACTGAAATCGACTATTTCGTGTTTCTTGGCCCATAATATCCTACAAGGCATTTGACGTTGCCACCGGGCCACTTGGGAGTTTTTTGGGGCTCGATTTAGACCTACTCGTATGATTTTTTGGAAAACTTGCGCCGCAACCTCCTGCAGCACCAGAATTCGTAGGCGAACACCCACAAAAAACTGTCGAAATCGCCTATTTCCTGTTCCTTGGCCCATAAAATCCAACCAGGCGTCCCCTGCCGCCACCGGGCCAAAAGGGCCTCTTTCCACGCTCGTTGCAGACCCATTCGTATGACTTTTCAAGAAAGTTGCGTTGCAGCCCCTTGCAGCGCCAGAATCCATTGGCTAACAACCACAACAAACTACCAAAATCACCTATTTTCTATTCCTTGGCCCATAAAATCCTACCAGGCAATCCCCCTGCCGCCGGACCACTTGGGCCTCTTCCCGGGCTCATCGCAGACCCACTCGTATGATTTTTCGAGAAAGTTGCGCCGGAGCCCCCAGCAGCGCCAGAATTCGTGGGCTAACACCCATAGAAAACTTTCAAAATCATCTGTTTCTTGTTCCTTGGGGCATGAAATCCTACGAGGCGTCCCCCCGCTGCTGTCGAGCCACCTGGGTCTCTTCCCGGGCTCATTGCGGAGTCACTCATATGATTTTTCGAGAAAGTTGTGCCGTAGAATCCGTGGGCTAACACCCACAGAAAACTGCTGAAATCGTCTGTTTCTTTTTCCTTAGCCCATAAAATCCTATCACGCGTCCCCCACCACCGCCGGGCCACCTAGCCTCTTCCCGGGGTCGTTGCGGACGCACACGTATGATTTTTTTGGAAAGTTGTGTTGAAGCTTCCTGCAGCGCCAGAATTCTTTGGCTAACACCTATAGAAAACTGCCGAAATCACTTATTTCCTATTTGGCCCATAAATCCTACTAGGCACCCCCCACCACAGCTGGGCCACCTGCGCCTCTTCCCGGGCTCGTAGCGGCGCCACTCGTATGATTTTTCGTGGAAAGTTTCGCCAAAGCCCCTTACGATGCCAGAATTCATGGGCTAACACCCATAGAAAACTGACGAAATCACCTATTTCCTGTTCCTTGGCCCATAAAAAACTATCAGGCGTCTCCCGCCACCATCGGGCCACCTGGAGTCTTTCCAAGCTCGTTGTAAACCCACTCGTATCATTTTTTGGGGAAGTTGAAGCAGAGCCCCTGAAGCGCCAGAATCTTTGGGCAAACACCCATAAAAAACTAATGAAATCGCCTGTTTCTTATTCCTTGGTCTATAATCCTACCAGGCATCCTCCACCACCCGCGCACCACCTGGGCCTCTTTCCGTACTCGTTACATTGCGGACCCACTCGTATGATTTTTTGGGAAAGTTGAGTTGGAGCCCCTTGTAGCGCCAGAATCTGTGGGCTAGTTTCCTATTCCTTGGCTCATAATATCCTACTAGGTGTCCCTCGCTGTTGCTGGGCCACCTGGGCCTCTTTCCAAACTCGTTACAAACCCAGTCGTATGATTTTTCAGAAAGGTTACGTCAGAGCCCGTTGCAGCGCCAGAATCTGTGGGCTAACACTCACACAAACTGCCGAAATTGCCTATATGTTATTCCTTAGCCCATAAAATTCTACCAGACGTTCCCCGTCGTCGCCGGACCACCTAGGCCTCTTTTCGGACTCGTTGCAAACCCACTCATATCTGTGAGGTTTGTTGGACCGGAGTAAATAGGAAAAATTATCTAGATACACATCTTATTTTATCATAATCTCTAAAATTTTCTACATTTAAAAGAATTTCAAAAATCCTCTCTCAGATACATCACTCTCCTTAGACTAATACATCCCTCTCCTCTCGAATACATATCTCCACTAAACATCCATGATACATCCCTTTGCTATGTATGCAAATGTTTGATGACATATCACATATTTCATAAATTTTTTCAGAAATTTTTATAATTTAGAAAAGTGCGTGAAAATAATGTAATTAACTTCTAATGTTATGGAATTTACGTAAGTTACACTAAATAATACGTGTCACAAGTTTGGATTGCGACATTATTTTAAGGTAATGGTCTTCAAAGGAAGAATACATGAGTGAACATGTTAATTCTCAAAAATGCCAAAATTCTACCAGCACCTTAGCAAACAACAAATTAGACGAGCAATCTCATTCATCCTCTCAAATGGATGCAAAGTATTCTTTGCTGCCCTTGGGGTCAGGCTTCATGGATTTCTCCCCAGGCTTCCATCCAGCTGGGCACACTTCGTCTGGGTTATCCTGAACGTATTGCAACGCCTATATTTCCGAACCCAAAGCAATTGTAAGCAATAATACAGTACCTCGATTCAGGTCAAAGTATACGAGGCTGAAATGTGTACTGACAAAACAAAACATATAATGGCCGATATATACCTGAAGAGTTCTCAATGTTTCATCGACACTCCTACCAATTCCAAGATTGTTAATGGTTGAATGTTGAATAACTCCTTCCTTGTCAATGATGAAAAGTCCTCTCAATGCAATCCCCTGAAAACAACACCAGGAAAAATCGTAGGTAGCTGATTCCATTTAGCAGCCATGAGAAAAAATGATCTCGAAATGAAGCACATTATTTCCTCCCTTTTGGGCAGATTGAACGAATTATGAGAGACTCTCGGAATGACATACCTGATCAGGGATCAGTACATTGTATGCTTTTGAAATGGACTTGGTTACGTCAGAAATTAATGGATAATTCAGATCACCTAGACCACCAGACTTTCTCTCAGTTTGGACCCATGCAAGGTGGGAGAACTGAAAGAGCAACAACATGAAATCAATACTAGAAAATAAAAAAGGAACTCAAGAGACTAACGGCAAAAACGATTGGATATTACAATTGAATAATTGCGAACAACTCCATAACTGCGGCACCATAATTTTACATTCAACAAGTTGGAATCTTCAAATTAAAGAATAGAAGGAACAAAAGAAAAAGAAATGTACTGTATACTTCGAAAAAAACCTTCACACACTATTTCCTGTTAAAACACCTCTTTGGAGGGTATGATATCCCTTCAGTCCGGAAATTAAGATGTTGGAAAGTTCAACCCAACAAGCAGCGTCAAGGGTTCCACTCTGAGCAATGGATTTGCTGGCAAAGGTTCTTCTAACCAAGCATACATGACTCCTCTCCAGGTAAACTAATCCAAACTATGAGGAATTGAGCCAAACTTGGCTCGAATCCGATGAGTTGAGCTGAACTACCAACCTGCCTCGGTGCATCTCTACTTAAATCAACAACTACTTATGTTATTAGCAATCCTAACAGAACTTTTTGCCTGTTGTTTATTTAATAGTTTTATTCTTTTAAAGGAAAAAGTTCTTTTATATCCGGAGAAGCGATTCTTTCGCCAAATATTACTATCTCTTAAAATAATGAATCTTGTTTTAACATTTCCTTGATCCACCCCTATGCAACTTTAACTCATCCTCTCACCCCTGTAAAGCGAAAGTTAAAGTGCGAAGAACCATTGCTCATGTCTATACAGATAAACTAAATGTTAAAGGCTTCTGTTTAATGTCATATATCACAAAGGTACACGGAGTTGCAAACAAGTTAAAAAGGCATACTAATTAGGAGCACATATACAACATCACAGAAACTTTATGTCCACACCCCAATTGCCCCCTCGAGGAATATGTGCATCTAAAAGATCTTATAAACCATTTAGGTGAAAATAACCCTTTTATAGGTATTTTGAAGAAACAACAATCAAATTATCACATTATAACGACGTAAGCATATGAAATGCACAAACAGAAAGAACTGGACACACACATACAAGTTGATAAATTTGTAACTTTATAATAAAAATTTGAAGGAAAGAAATACTTACCACACTGTCTACTGAAACACCCAATACTTCTGTGTTCAACTTTTTGAATTCTTCATAACGGTCACTGAAAGCAGTGATCTCTACAGTAACAGGAAAAGATATTACATAAAAAACCATACATTCAGCAACCTAAATAGTCCGTGAAAACTAATAGGAAGAATCTGAAATGGCAGTACAGAGATTTCAGGGGCAAAACCACCTGTAGGGCAAACAAATGTGAAGTCTAGTGGGTAGAAGAAGAGAATCACATATTTCTTCCCGATATACTCGGATAATTTAACCTGCATAAAAAGAATTATTGTAATTGCAAACAGCAGATACAATCCATAAAATCCGATTAAATGGTAAAAGTCTGATAGTACTACACCCTGTTCTTACTATGTCCTCATTTCTGTCACCAATTGCAATCAGATGGGTTAGCCAACAATGTACGCTCCCTCAAGGTTTCTAATTTTACCAATGGACTTTATTCTCACCCAACAAGGTAGCTGACACAGTATTTTAGAATTGATATTTGATTGATTAACAAATATTTATTTTTTGGGGCTATTTAGAGGAACCTCAGTAGATACTTAAGCTTGCAACAGTTATCTTCTATGTGGTCTTAAATATTACTTTTACATCCCTTACTCTACCTTCTTCCAACATAACTCTATAAAATAGCAACTACAGGTAAGTAATAGTATAACACAAATAAATTACCTTGATGAATTCTTGATCAAAAACAGCTTCAGCCTCAAAGTCTGGTGCTTGGTTTCCAACAAGTGGGAGTTCACTCTATATATAGAAACGCACATGAAAAGACATTAGATAGCTGAATCCTGATCCAAAAAAAAAAGCAAAAACACCACAGAGAATCTTGAAGTAGAAAAAAGGTAACTTCTTGGGACGATTGGGCACTCGAGAATCTTGAATAAGAAGTTCCTTTGATTTTTACTTGGTCTTCTTATGCAACTTTTGTTCTCTCTATGGAAAGTCGGAAATTAAGGTGACTGGTTTATAATTAAAACCACTATTGTGGAGCACACAACATACCATCATAGTTCATCCTAAATTCATCCTAAATATGAACTCCAGTTTACCACTCTACCATAACCAAGTTAGATACAACTGAACATATAAATCTCAATTCTCATTTCCCAATGCCAGTCCACAAACACAATTCACATTGCCTTACAATTGGAAAGTATAAAAATATGCTGAAACCGTGCTTAAGCCTTAAAGCTACTAGCAACACTTCATGTCATGTAGTAGTCCATGTACACAGTCCTGTTCCTTCCGAAACTCCTACTAAGCAAGAATTTAACAGATAAAACTTCAAACTGACCACATTGAGCTTCCAAATTCAGGTACAAAACACAAATGCAGTAACAACATAAAACAATACTACAATATAAGAGAGGATTGTTTCACAAATGGATGTGGTCAATTGAATAGACAACTGTTCTTTTAATTACAGGGGAAGGGGAAATTGGTGAAAGGATTAAGACACGGGAAATGGAACCCCAAGCTAACCAACTGAACTACTAAGATTTTCGAGGAGTATTATTACAACAAACTCCATTAAAAAGTGGGAAAAAGAAAAAGAAACTTTTCCCAGAATTAAAGTGAACCCTTTTCCCGAAAACATTCATAATTTCAGATAATCCACTCAAAATACGACAATACTAAGCAAGAAAAGCAAAAGGGGTTCAGTAAAAACTTACAGAGGCGCGAACAGCAAAACTACGGCGTTGTGATTGAACAACCCGAGTAGAGATTGAAGGTGCTACACGAGAAACAAAAGGCTTGCAATTGCGTAGTCCATTAAAGGCAGAAGGAACAGATATTGGTTGAGAAATGTGTGATTTTGGGGAAATGGAAGCTCTAGAAGTGGAAGAAAGAAGAGCAGTTGAAGAAGAAGCAAAGCAAGCCATTTGCAAGAATTGAGAAATGAATGGACAGTAGAGAAAAGGGTATTTGATAAAGATAGGGAAACTGGGCCTATCTACTGAATTTGAAAGGTTAAAGGTGGAGAAATTGTTTTGTGTAGGGTTTGGTGGATAAGTAGATTCATAGGTTGTGGAAGGATTTTGGCCTTTGGTGAATGGTTGAAGGGGAACATGACATCGAGTATTTTCGCAAATAGTTTATCTATCTCTCTATTATAAATAGGTATTAGTAAGGTTTGGATATATTTTATCCTCTCAAATCGTATTTATGAGATTTCAGTCGATATGTTGTTATTGTTGATTTTTTTATCAAATATTTAAAATTTATATTGAAGTCTGATTATATTCATATTCGTGTCAAAAAATTTCATATTAAGATAAATATTCTTTAATAAAGATGACTTTATACTTAGAAAAAAACTCAAAATTAATTACCACTCGCCACAATCCTTATTGATGAATGTGGCATCTATTGGTTCCATAAGTTTTAAGAAAAATAGGACAGTGGGATCATAATCATGTGTGACCTAAAAATATTTCATAAAATGTATCATTAACTTTTGACTTACCTATCTATTAACGATGAGTAGATTTTCGTTAGAAAAATTAGTAATGTTTTAGAAGAGATTAGTGTAGAGAGTTGTGAATACACTTTTTGATGATGGAACTTAGCAACAATCAATGGGAACAATCGTAATGAAGTTTATAAGTCATTGTTTAGTATAATTCAAGGCAAAGAAGGCAGATTTAGTGAAACTTTGTTTAACAAATAAGTCGATTATTCAAAATATTTTATTATTACTGTGGATTCTTCACTTTCATTATATCACATGAATTGTATCGTAAAATAATAGTAGTATATTTTTATATGTTTATAGTTTGTAATTAGTCTAATTAAACAACGGCAAACTTAATTGCCAAGAATATATTTAAAATATAGAGTTGATTGTATGAGAGAACGCAGGACAATATCTTGTATTAGTAAATAGAGATTATCTTTAATCAAAATTCTTGAATTTGAACTTGGAAGTATGAAATTATTTATCATATAAATCATTTTAATTTTTCAACACAAATTGCTATTAATTTCTACCTAAAATATACGTAGAAAAAGTAAAAAACTAAAGAAATTCTAACACGTAGAGACAAGGGGAAGAGTTATTTTGCAATGCGAGTCATTTTTAGAATATGACCATCATATTTTTTTTAATTAGACATACACAAATATGCTTTATAATTTTAAATGTGTATAATTAGGCATTTGTTTTTACATAAAATTGAAAAATAGAAGCACGTGTCTAAAACGAAAATTTACGTGAGATACAGTTGTCCTACATAATAATTGATATTTATTATAGATATGTCCACTTGTTTAGTTGTACACTAAAAAATGAAAGACATAAATATCTAATGAGTAAACGAAGTAAACTTATTTCCTGGAAAGAGTTACATTATATTATTTCATAATATATTTCAAATGTTCATACAACATTATTACATCAATTATAACTCAACTTAGAAAATCAAAATTTAAGAGTAACCTTATATAAAATCAAAATGGTGATTATAGCTCGATTACAAGCTAGCATACATATTTCATATTGCTCCAAAAGAACTCATCAATCTTTCATATACTTTTGCAAGTAAATCTATCTTTTAACATATGATATTTTTTATGACATTTATACCATATTCTTTGCATCTGTCACATATGAATTTAAAGTCATTTTTTGGTCAACTCAAGTGTTGGAGTTTCGAAACACATTCTACCTTTGCTTCCTCATTTTTTTGTGCCAAGAATGATTCAATACGATGCATCAGTGAGATAGAACGAAGATTAATTTGAACTTAATCCTGTCCAATTAAAAATGCAGACGAATCAAACTATTCTTCTTAGTAGCTTTTCAATCTCCTCAAAATAAGGAACGTCTTCCACCAGATGAGGTAAAAGTAATTACCCTTGGCTTGTTCTTCTTTATTAATTTTTTTGTACGTCCATGAACAAACCTTAGTACATAAATAAAATCCTTTCATTTTAAGGAAAAAATAGTTAAAACATGAAAGCCAACGATCTATAACATAACATTCAACTGGAAAGACAAAAATATTATTTCTTATATGAAAAATAATTCTGTCAAAACTGAAAAATGTACAAGATAAAAAGAAATCATTAAAAATTATTTTGCTCACATTATTTTTTCTTACAATTGTACAAAAATGTTTTACGTTGTTGTGCGACTATTTGGCTAACTAGTCTCTCTTATCGTCCGTTTGCTCATTGTTCCTCTTGAATAATCCGGATGGTGTCCTAGGTGGCGCTTCGCCTGAATGGTTAGCTTCGTCTTTTTTCTGCAAATGAATAAAATTTGAAATTAATTCATAAGAAAAATCAAAATTAATTAATAACTAATCCAATCACACAATTTTTTTCATAATATAATTTTACAAGAATTACTTTTGTTAATTTATCGTACCATTTTAATTAAAAATTAATGGTTAGAAATAACATACTTTTAATAATATATTTGAATTATATGTCAACTAACTTTAACTTTCTAGTAGTATTGTTTGTTTAGCATTCTAATGGTCGTCAATTTTGTGAGGTGCATATATGGATATTAGAGGGGAGGGGATTATTAACATTACAAATAATTTAAGTATGCATGTCATCTAGGAATTTAAAATGTTGAACCTAACATACATGTCCATTTTGCCCGGTCAATGTGACAACGTCTAGGTATGCTTTGCTAACTATTGGTGAGAGACGTATTCAGAATTTCAAGAGAGTGGGTGCTCTACTACAAAAAAGTGGATCTAAGATATAGATTTGATCGCTTTGATCTTTAGACTCTTATTATTTGACCTATTTAAATTTCCAACATCAATAAAAAAGGTGCATCCAATTATTATCGCATTATGTGATACTTCGAGTGTGGGATTACATATCTATATTTAAGTATTTTTAAAAAAATATAAAACTAATACAAATAATTTAAAAAGGGTTGTATGGGTTCACATGAACCCAGAGACCCCACCAAGATATGGCCTTGCATATTGATGATATTTTAGATGGGAAACTCACACTCTCAAAAGTTCAGATATGAAACTCAGAAAACTAAGATAGTTTAAATATGCTTTGACCCTTAATTCTTAAAATTATGAAAAATCTTTTCATACCTTCTTTAAGCATATGTTGCTCGTACTCTTCGAAAATGATACAACATGTATGTTGGTCCAACACACATTTGTCAGAATTTTGAAGAGTCCAAGCAACATAGCTTTTTAGCTTGTTTATCATACTATTATTTGATCTAACTCGTACTAGACAAACCCTGTGCGACGAGCTCGACCCAGAGGCAAGAGATTTCGAACTTGAGACCTCCAACATAGAAGTCCCAAGTCCAAACCACTGGACCACCTCGAAGGATCTTAAAATTATGAATAGTTTAAGTGTGCAACTGGTAATAATACAAGTCAAAAAAGAAAAAGGTTACCTCTGAATTAGGGTTTGTTCCTCTTTTAGATTGAGAAGCTATATACTCAAGCATCTGCAAGAGCTTTGCTTGTCCAATTTCTGTACAATTTTGCCAGTAATAAATGGCTAAGTCCCATGCCTTGGCTCTAAATTCCATTAAACCTCTGTCAATATCTGTTTCATACTTTGCAACAAATGGCTTCAATATGGTGTCATATATGTATGCTGTGCCTTTTGTTTTTGGATACCATAAGTAGATGAAAAGTGCCAATTTTGCCTCACCATACATTGGTAACCTTAAAATAACAACAATGTAATATATACCTTGTGTCATATTTGGCAAAAATGGAAAAATATGCAAGGTTTCTTCAATTAAGTACATACCATGACAAGAACAAATCACCAAAGCTTTCAAAGATTCTCAGCGCCGCGACGATAATCCTGAAAAAGGTCGATTTTTTCTTTAGCAATTATTCAAAAATACACATTGAGATGATTGAAATATCCGCACTTAAAAATGTATGGTCAATGAATTTGATTGAGTCCTAATCAAGAAACTAGATGGATTCTTCTTATTAATCGAAGTCTCAATAAACTTAGTTACTCAATATTTATGCTAATAAAAAATGAAAGATATCACATGACTCTCAAAGATAGTCGACTTACTTAAATAATCCAAACAAACTCATGAATCCTCTAATTAAATTAGTTATATATACATACTTATATTTAAGGATGTGTATTAAATGCTTTAAAAGCCCCAAGTCATGGATTTCACTACATATAGTCCAAAGTTCTATGCACCAATTGTGTGAAAAAAACATTTACACATCAGGCTAGTAAGGTAATTATTGATTAATCTATATGCATGATAATTATTGATAAATCAATATGAGAAAATGAGAAAATAACTGACCTAATATAATTAGGTTAAACCCTCTTCATACTTACTCTTCGTGTTATTCTCATGATAAACGACAACATACTCACTGTAACATATACAAATCTTATATATAAAATCGAAAAACTATTTTCGATAGACGTAATGCACAACTAACTACAATTATGGCCCAATTTCTCATACTTCACTTCTAAATTCTTCAAAAATCCAGCAGTCCAAAGAAAAACAAGGAATAAAAACAATAGAAAAGAATATTTTTATTTTCAATAGAAATAAAGTGATTAATTTTACCAATATTGACACCAAAATCTAAGTTCATCAATCTCCACTTTGTTCTTCTCAATAGTTTTAAAACATTCAAAAGCAGGATATGCATATCCAAGAACCAATCTGGAAAACCACAAAAACATAATTCAATAAAAAAAATATATTCACAAAATCGAAAAGTACAAAATTTTAAAAAATAAAAATACATACATTAAACTGCTGGTGATGAAATTTCCCAACATGTTTTAGGCCAAAAGGTGTCTTGCGTTTAATGAAGAAATTGAAAATCCTTTTAGTAACCGTCTGAACGAAGTTTCCACTATTTTTGTATCAGTTTTTAAATAATAAGAGGAATAATTATTAATTAAGAAGATAATATTTGATCAACAGATATAGTTAAGAGACGTGAGAAGCAGTCCGTCCAACCTGTTTTTTTGGGTCAACGTGATTAAAACATTATTTTTTCAAAAAAAAAAGAAAGATCTACTATATTAAATTATTAGGGAAAGATATTAAGTTAAAATATACTGCTATATATAATGTGTTTATACAAAAAACTATTTACGGATATTTTTTTAAAACTATTAATTTTATAATTTTGAAAATAAAATTGAGTGACTGACGACGAACGGTTTATTTGAACCCCTTCGAGATATTTTGATTTTATATATCTTGAGTTTTGTATTATAATTATAATTTCTCTTAAAAGTAAAATCTATCAATATATTATTTAATCTTATGATATTTAACATTTCAAAGTAGAAA
>JAABOM020000002.1:20871734-20892514 GCA_011800125.2 Solanum clarkiae
GCCAAAATTTGGACTCCAAATTAGTTAAAGCCCCTCAATCTACATTATTATTATGTTGTGAGGAAATTAATTATTCTAAAATTTTAAAAAAATTAAATTAAATTTCAAATTTCAAAGTAATTTAGCAGGTATTTAACCATAATAAAAATAAAAGAAATTAAATTTTAAATTTTAAAAAATTCGAATTTGGAGTTGGTGTTTTGTTTGACCATATTGTAGTAATATAAAATTTATTGGATGTAAATTTATAAAATGATTTAAATTATACTGAATTAAAATATATTAATCTAAATAAATATTGTAGATTAATATAATTTGATTAATAAATATGGATTTGGGTTAAATTATGAGCCACTAGGACATATTATGTCAAATCAAATGAAAAAGTCAATAGTATCATGTCAACATGTTGCGACCAATCAAATATCGTCATGTTACTTAAATTTGAATGGTAAAAAAAATGACGTGACCTTTTTACTTTTTATGGTTGTTCAGTTTGATGGATGGATTGTAAATATTAATGTAATTTTTCTCAATTTTAATTGGTGTGGAGAACAATAAATACCATGAGAAAGCTTGTTATTTGAATTTTTTTTGTTGGGTCATTTGGTGTTTGAAATTTAATATTTAAGGAAGACCTGTTATAAAATAAATAAATATAATATGATCTCAATATTTATTTTATTTAATAGATATTTGATTAAAAATATTTAAAAAATAAAATGTTTACACATTAGCATTAGGTTTATATTTATTTGATCCCAATAACCATTTTATTTTGTTTGACTAATCAAAATATTTTAAAAAACGAAACGTTTACACCTCAACATTAGTTTTACTTACATTCATGAAATATGTTACATTTATAAGTTAAACTAGTTCAGTGCACGTACTTTGCACGAATGTGTTGTGTCAATTTTAAAAATTATATACAAATAGTACTTGCAAAAATAAATACAATATTCATGTAAACAAAACTAAATAAATATTATTAGTTTAACGCAATTGTTTAATCTGTTGTGAACTGACAAGGATGAAAAATTCAATTCAACTTTGTGTTAAAAGATATTTGTGACTTTAATTCATCTCAAATCTATCTATAGAATAGGCATTAATACCTATATTCAAGATTAGAATCACTCGGTATAATCTCATATGCATAAGAGGGAAGTTCGGATCTTAACTCAGGAATTACCAAGGTGGTACAAGCTAGAGAGAGAGCTTGTAGATCAAACGCCACGAATTTCTCTACAAGCTACAAGTTCAAGAATTCAATCCATGAATTTATCTATAAGCTACAAGTTCATGAATTCAAACACTTCAAGCATTCAAGTACAAAAATAAACCTAAAATCCCTTGAATTCAAAATCAAGTTCAAGAACGAATTCAGAATTCAAAATTCAAGATCAAGAACCCTTGAATTTATAATTGGAAAGACGAATCAGAGAATTCATAGATATCATAACACTAACATTTGAAATCAAATAAATACGATTGTTGCAATACTTTTTATTCTTGATCTTACTATTTTCTTTACTTAAATTTTACTGTCTACACATACCTGTAGTATTAGAATATTTAAAATTTTAATGTATATTTCAACTCATACGAACCGTGAAATTTTTAACACTAGCAAATCATCCAACTCAACTTACTTACCTCAAATATATAATTAAATTTTATCTAAAAGAGTAATATCTTCGAATATATAGTCACATAATATATTAGAATAAATCTCATTTGCGAATTACTACATTTTATAACAACTCGCTTTATTTAAAATTTTTGAAGTTGAATTTGAAGATAAAGATAGAGTTGTGTTTGGTTATTATTTTATAAATAAAAGTTGACTGTTTTTAAATGTACTTTTCATTAAAAAAAAAAAGACTATGAAATAACGCATGAAAGACAATTTTATGATGTCATATTAAAAAATATTAATATAATTTGATAAAAAAAGTAATAAAAATGAAAAATAACTCCTTATACCATTTCAAAATGGTTGGATTCTTTTAGATCTATAGACCAACCCCGACCAAACAAACAAAATGGCTGGATATAATTGTCTGTGTGGAACACGAACAAATACAATTTCAAAATTATATTTAAAAGTTTCATGATCAAACAATAATTGATAAATAAATTTTAAAAAGTTAAAAAAAGTGAAATATTCTCATGATTAATTCTAGGATACGTTTGAGAATTTCAGAGAATAAATGACTATTTCTAATAATTCTACAAGTCTGTTAAAATTACCAAACTCAATTTTTATCAACACACACCTTTATTGAAATTTAAAACCTAATAGTCATATTCTAAATTAAAACCCTATTTCAAATATGTTAATAAATAGTCAAAATTAATCTAAGAGATGCACGACTAAAAAGATATCATATTTTATGACTATAGTATCAAACACTAATTAAAACTAATAGCGGCACCACTTTTACGTTGTTCAAGAGTATTTAAAATATTATGAAAATGATTAGAAAGAATAATAAATGATAAGATAACTAGATCAATCAAGAAAAACTTTTTAAGAAACATGATTTATAAACCTCTCATGATACATACACAAAATCTTATATTAGCAAATTCAAATTCATGACTAGTAAAAGCATTAATCAATCTACATTAAATGAAAATCGTTAGAATTAAATTTTTTTTCTAATTTAATATCGATGATGCTCGTAGAAAAAATCCCGATAAGGGAGATATAACCTACCACGTAAAATTTCTCAACAACTCCATTAATCACCAAGCAACGTTCAGATTACAATCTATTGTAACCTAGGTCGGAATTGAACTCTTAATCCCTTTCCCCCTTACAAAAACTCGATGGTAAGACACCATTGAGGAAACTCCATTTATTTGGAGAGACTAATACCTACCAAGCAAAACAAAATCATCATCATCCAAAACTTGGACATCTCTTTGCCCTATAAAGTTTTCCCTTCCAATTTCGTCAACAATCTTCACAAACTCCTCTCTCTTTGCCTTTGTAAGAGGAACGTATGGAAGGCGAAAGACAGGCCTCACAACTCCGAGTTGAGCTAAAGCTGTATTTAGAGCAATGGGGTTAGGCTCATGGAACAACCATTGAACCAATGGCATTAGCTTTAAGTTCAAAGCAGGGTTCTTTCCTCCAAACATTAGTTCACGCATCAAACCAGGAACCAAGTTGCTGGTGACAGAAATAACTCCTGTAGCACCATGATACCACCTTGAGTCGTGGCATTCATCATCATTCCCACTCCACACAACCAAACCATTACTCGTATACTGCTCTACTCTATCATTTCCAACACACTCTTTGACACCGGCAAGGTTAGGGCTCTCTGCTAATGTCTGAATTACATGTGAGGGAATGTCTTGACCAGTTCGTGATGGAACATTATAAATGATAGTAGGGCCCATAGGAAGCACACTTTCAAAGTGAGAAATCATACCCTCTATGGAGGTCTTCCCATAGTAGGGATTAATGTGAAGAGCTGCATGCATACCTACAGCAAATCCCTGTTCTGTCGCATGGATTGCTTCCCTTGTGGAGTTGCTTCCTGTGTTTCCAATGACTTTGATTGATCCTCCAAAACAGTTCACTGTGTGACCAATGAGCATGATGTGTTCATCCCAGCTCATCAATTGACCTTCACCTGTAGTGCCACCAACAACCACACCCTCAGCACCATTTTCAATTTGTAAATTTACTAAGGCGTCATAAGCCTCAAGATCGAATCTTCCATCTGGTAAAAATGGGGTTTTGATTGCAGTAATCAATCGAAGTGCTTTTATGTCCTCGGCAAATGTCCTGCATAAGAGAAGGTTAAATGAATTTATGTTAACATTGTGTTTGCATGTATCTCTTCTAAATTTGCTTGATGCTGATATTCACTAATAGCTGTTTATTTTTACTAGACGGTGATTTCCAATTCATCGATTGTTGCTAATAGCTCATCGGAATAAGATGATAATGAATACCCCAATTTGCTCACACAGTAATACCTAAGCATTCGATAGATTACATAGTTCCTAATACTGTTATTCACAGAAGACTGACAACATGAAATCTAAAACTGACAGCATTTACAAGGCTAGAAACAACATACCAAACAGATGAACCATTCATCAAATCACACACACAAAGAGATGATAAAACTATGCTCAAGAAACCATCCGTGCCTTTTAATCTCTTATTCTGTAATATATTTTAATGACATTGAATCTGCCAGCTACAAATTGCATTAGCTCCTACTATTAAGTCAATCCAAAGGATCAACTTTGCTTTTGTAAGTGAAATTGGTGAACATATTACATTCTTCCTTCTATCATCTCACCTAACACTTTCCTCAAATATGAATTAAAATGTCCTTTACTCGAAAATCACCAACGACGTGTGCTTTTTCCAAAACTTTTTTCTCCTTTGACGACTCTTGAAGTAATCATAGTTGCCACATTGAGGTTTGCTTGTATTGTTAAACTGAAGTTAACCCCCACAACGCCACTACATTCCAATTATACACAATTCAACAGAGCAGTGTGCACTTCAACCAGTCAATGAGCAAACACTTAATACTACATGTGAGTTCCTCAAGCAAACCGATTCAGAACAGTAAGAACACCGAATGAAAGGAAAAACTTCTTTATGTCCAAGATCAGTTTTTTTATGACAAGGTAAACCCTCACCCGCTATCCTGGATAAACCCCGCTCTTATACAATAGCTCGCAAGTCACATATGGGAGAGGGTAAATTGCACTAGGCAAGTCTGGTGCGACGAGCTTGACCCAGAAGGCAAACAATTTTGATTTGGAGACCTCCAACATGAAAGTCTCAAGCCCAACCCATGGGCCACCCCGAAGGGTTCCAAGATCATATTTTTACCTCCAAAGCAACTCTGTAAGTGGATATTACCTATTTTTAACTTCATAACTGCGCATTGGAAGATGTAAATTTGAAACTGCTGCTGCTCTTGGTGACCTCCATATTGCAGTTCTCCTGCGAACAAACAACAGGATCAATAATCATTTCACAGTACATGATTTTATCACACAAATTATGGCTTTTTTCCGAACTTGTACCAAAAACAATCATTTTATCAATCACCAAATGATCATCAACACCATACCTCTTTGTTCCGGGAGCTTCAACGCAGAAATGGCAGCGACCTACAATTGAGGAAGACATTTCTCCCTGAATGTGAAATTCAGAAATCCTTAATGGATAAGATTGCAAGCTGAAAATGGTGCGCTTTCATACAAATTTGAAATAAAATTCCAATAAATAGCAAAAAATTACCACTACAACAGCTCAGAAAAATTCCCAAAACAACTCAAAAGAGTTGGTAATCCTCTGCTCCTGGGCTCTTAACCAGCTAAGAGTTAAAGGAGAAATAATTGGGCGGCTTACAGAGATTTAGGGTTCATTTGGTTTGTTGCTGAAAGAGAAAAGCGTCGGGTCTGTCTGGGGAAATGAGAAGTGGGCCGGGTATGGGATTTTGGGCCAGAGTTGTTTGGGCCAAATATGAGTTTTGTGAGGCTGTCTTTAGATTCGTAACTAATTCGACTACCTAAATCCTTATTTCGACCAATATATATGGAACCCTAGCACCGCTTGCAAGAAGGGTTGATCGGACCAATAAGCTTGAGGTCTGATTAGGGCTTTGAGAATGAGTTAAAAGGGATAGGTTTTGGGTCGAGTAATATCACTGATCAAGTTATATTTTGATGTGTTTTTTTATATTTAGAAATATCGTTTGAACTTTTTGTCTTTTGTTATAAAACTCTATTTTACATAAAATCATTTTTTCATCATTTTTTTAAATTAATTATTTAATTATATTTATAATATTAAGTTTTAAAATATATGGAAAGAAGTGATAAAATAAAGACTTCTAGCCGTGAAAAGACTATTAAATCATCCTTATTCGATAAATTTCTACCTCTTCCTTATTTGAATCAAGAAAAATATCAATAAAATAAGGACTTCTAATTTTGGAAAAACTCTTAAATCATCTTTATTTGGTAGACTTCTACTTCTTCCTTATTTGAATTAAGAAAAATACCTACGGCCGGTAAGAAAAATTCTAATTTACCATAGAGTCTAATTTACTATCAAAATTACTTTTGTAGTAAATTATTTATTTTCTTATAAGTTCATAATTAAATATAACTTTTCTTTATTTGGTCGCTAAGAAAAATTTTAATTTAACATGGATTCTAATTTACTATCAAATTTACTTTTGTATTAAATTATTTATTTTTTTATAAGTTCATAATTAAATTAAATTTTTCTTTATTTGATCATGCATAAAGCGCTTACAACAAGACTAGTATTATTAGTTTAGTGTAAAATATGTAAATACCATGTGTAAAATTTTAGCTAATATGATTGATTTTTTAATTTAAAAGGAAAGCTTTAAATCTAAATTGGATTTTTTTTTTTTTTTTGCACTATATAAATATCAATTCCTCACTAAAATAAACACGTACAACTATTCCGAACCGTCGGAACTCCGAGGAAAGGTTTCCCTGAGAAAATATACCGGCGGCAAATAATATGGATCGAACTTCGCAGTTACCGGCGGAAATTTTAGACCACATCTTATCTTTCCTTCCTTCGGACGAGGCTGCACGAATGAGCGGACTGTCGACGACTTGGAAGAATGCCTACGATTCACTCTCCTTTTTAGATTTTGGTGAATTTTTTATCCACAAGCCAATAGAAGAAATTGTGAATGTTGTGGATCCAATTCTGAAGCATCGGCAAAAGCAGGTAGAAAAGTTTTCGCTACTATTATCAAATCAATGGAGTTGTAAGATATACAATTGGATTAATACACTCGTAGATTGTAATATCAAAGAGTTAAGCCTAGGAGTAAGACCTAGAATTCTACACAGCAAGGTGCCTGATGCAATTTTTTATGTCAAATCAATACAAGTGTTGAAATTGAGTGGATTTCATGTAGGATTGCCATCTAATAGTACTATTATGTTTTCATCATCTTTGCGAGAGTTGTACCTTGATCATGTTATATTTGACGGAGAATTTATGCACGCTCTGTGCACAAGTTGTTGCAATTTAGAAGTTTTCACTGTGGAGTACTTGAATGGAGTTTCTAGTTTTCAAACTTGTTTACCTAAATTGAAAAAGGTGAAAGTGGCGTCGTGTTTTTCGGCATTACGATTGGTTGATATTGGAGCAGCTAATATCCAAGAGCTTGACATCTACAGCTACAATTATAAGAATGTTCTAAATGTAGTTATTGTTACAGATTGTTGCACAGATCTTAAGAGTTTGTGCCTCAGTGGTGTGGCCATGACCCAAAAATGGTTTGACGAAATTTTTACCTCCCTAAAAAATCTAGAAAAGTTGGATTTAAATAGTTGCGACAGGTTGAAGACTGTGAAGATCTCAAGCATCTTGCTAAAACAGCTGAGACTATGTAAGTGTCATAATGTGATTGATGTTGAATTAAACACTCCTAATTTAATAAAGTTCGTGTATAATTGTCCTCCTTCATTGCCATCACTGAAACTGAAAGCGTCAGCTTCATTGGAAGCCAAAATCGCATATGATTCAGGAGGACGAACCCCTAACCATGATTGGTACTTGAAGCTCATGAAACTTCTTGATAACTTCAATAATTCCATGTCTCTTGAATTAACATGCAAAAATGAACAGGTATGCCCCCCAAATTCTTTAACTAGTTAGTTAATAGATTGTTATGGATTTCTCAAAAGTTGTTTGTTTTTGCTAATGTAGGGGCTACTTATACCAATAAACATGAGAGAACACTTGTTTCCTCCCCTTTATGGAATTAACTGTGTGAAAGTAAATATTTTGCGTCAATTGGTAGATTGTCCAGTTGTCGACATTCTTGATCATGTGTTCTGGCTTTCTCCTCAATTGGACATTCTATCTTACTCTAAATCTGCAAGGAAGACCCTTGAGGTAAATACTTCTATCTTTCAGCAGAACTGATTCTCTTTATTCTCTTTGTTCCTTAGACTTGGAAAGTAAGGGCAAAAGATTTTGTATCCACTGATGATTGAAAATTAGACTTCTTCACTATGCTCAAACTTGACTTCCTTTTGATCTGTTCTAGCCATGCATATACATTGATAATATCGAGCATTGATTAACCCTCTCTAATGTTGGTTTCACGATTTTTCTTCATGAAGACGGTTTTTATCTTTATTATTCCTGTTCAATAATTACTGACTTTTCTGGTTTTACAGTTTCAATATGAAGATGCATTGGGAGAAGATGAGAAGCTCTGTTGTACATCTCAACCTTGGAAATGTTGGAAGCATAAGTTAAAGCAAGTCAAAATGCACAACTTTACATGTTTGGAAGAAAAACAGGAGTTGAGACACTATCTTTTCACAAACACAGATATCATGGAGATAATTGAGGTTGACTCAGAATGCCCCAAGGCCAAGTATTTGGATTACTTTTCTTTATATTGATGTTCCCTTATGTGGTAAATTGTCAAGTCTTATCCTTTTTCAGATTAATTTTGTAGAATTAGGTGCTTGGTATCTAGCTGGTTTAGGTTTTCTTGGTGATTGATTTTATTTTATGAAACTCTATTTCATAGTATGAAGAATTGTTTACTTCATTTGAAAGTTTTCTCATATTTCATTGAACAGTGCCTTCTCAAGCCTAGAGTGTTGTTCTACCTACTTTTTGTGCAGTTCCTTTTTTTGACATAGAAGCATTCACAGCAAGCCAGTATTTAGAGGTTGTTCCTGGTAGACCTTTGGCTGTGAAAATCTAA
Organism: Solanum clarkiae; assembly: GCA_011800125.2. Classification (NCBI taxonomy): domain Eukaryota; kingdom Viridiplantae; phylum Streptophyta; class Magnoliopsida; order Solanales; family Solanaceae; genus Solanum; species Solanum clarkiae. The sequence continues at coordinate 20,880,512 of JAABOM020000002.1, forward strand.
TTCGACTTAATACGAAATTAAAGAAAATAAAAGATTTTTCAATCTTGTGATCTTAAATTAAAGTTATATCAAATGTACAATAATGTTGTCGTTTAATTTTATGGTCCTAAATATGTCATGTGCAAAGTTAAAATTAGATTGTTCCTAGAAAAAGGAGGGGTCATACTTTTTAAACAAAATAAAAAAAGAAAGGTTTTTTTTAAATTCAAGTAGAATTTTTATTAAATGGCAAAAGCCACATTTAACCAAAGCTTGGTTGGCCCAGTGGTTAGCTCACTAGGTCGCTTAAGCAAGTGTCGGAGGTTCGATCCTCGCCTTGTGCATGCAGCAACCAATTGGCCAGCAGCAAACCCTTAAATGGAGCTCAGATCCGCGGAGGATTAGTCCTTGACCTGTCGAGATGGGAATACCTTAAGAACTGGAAAAAAAAACCACATTTATTTTTGGATCCAAAATTGGTGTTTTCCCCAAACCAATCACCATGATATACTACAATAACATACCCTGTGTAATCAAATAGCTGAATATTTCAACTACACAAAATTGTGACTTACTCCTCAAAGATGATGATTGATGATTTGGGCCCAACACGATTAAATAGTCGATGTAACGATGCATTATAATATGCATATGCTAGTAAGAAGACGAGCTTCGATTGCTCAAGATATCTCTTTTCAACCGAGGAACACAAAACTACTAATATTGACCCGCCTCTACAGGAAGCGGGTGGACATCAAGAGAAGGAAAGCGGAACACATCATACTCTTGAGGAATCATGTCATGTCGATATTCCCAACACGATTAAGTCATCAATGTAACGATGTATTACAATATGCATATGCTAGTAATAAGACGAGCTCCGATTGCTCAAGATATCTCTTTTCAACCGAGGAACACAAAACTATTAATATTGACCCGCCTCTACGAGAGGTGGGTGAAGATCAAGAGAAGGCCGAATACATCATACTCTTCATGGACTGTGTCATGTCAATTTTCATAGTGAATTTCTCAGGTACCATTACATTCCAAGTAAAATATCAAATAGTGAAGGATATAAGACAGAATTTAGTTGATAAGATGGCAAGTGAAAAAGGGAGGAAATAAAAAAAGGTTGAAGAAATGATTCAGACAGCACAAGAATCTATTACTCTTAATATTTGACACACCATCAAATCTCATTGATCAAACAACACTGGCAAAGTTCATAAAAAGGATGAAAGCACAAGGGATTAAGTAGCCATTAGAGGCACTTCCCTTGTAAATTTAAAACTTCCAATGTCATGACACAAACACAAGTTTGGACCAGACCTATATACTGTCGTTATGCGCTAGAAAAAGGTGCCTTCAGGGGGCTGAACGAGCTTGCGATTATGAGGAGAAGCCATCTCCTTTTTCAGCTGAACCAGTATGTCTTCCATGGTGTACTCGCGCTGCCAATTTGCGAGTAAAGCAAACTTTTTCGCTTCCACCTGTATCAACAAGACAGAGTTGTGGCGTCTCGTCAACTAGTTCATCAATTTATTGAGCAAAAGGACAAGAGCAAATACAAATACAAACAGGAAAAAAAGAACGTAAATTAGGTTGGTATATAAACCATCATGTAAAATGTTGCGGTGTTATTAACATAATATGCAAGTGCTGAAATAACCCCATTTAGCACAGAAAACACAAGTCCAGAATGTTGTCGACATCGAAAGCCTAAACTTGAAAGATAATCTATACTAGCAAATTAATACTCAAGTTCTAAATTTCAAAACAGTAAATTATTATGCAAGTTCTAAATTCCACAATAGCAAGCCAAAATCATATTACCGTCACAAAGTTTGGATCTCCAGGTATCATTACGATAATGCAGAGTCGCATAAATTTTCTCTATGACAAGAATGGCATTCCATTCTACCAAATACCAATACAATAATAGATTGCTTACCACTCCTGTCTCATGGTTGACACACGTCATGTTAATTCGAGAATGAAAGCGGACACTTGGTGGCTTCTCTGGATAATCTTTATCACAGAATAACTTCAACTGATAAATGCGACCTTCATGAACAGACTGGAAACAAGGAACATTAGCCTTTAACTATAATAGAACTAAGAACACCAAAACGATGGAAAGAAGTTAATGTGATAGTTAACAAGCAATTAAATAGTGTTGGGGAATTATTCAAATAACTAATAGAAATATACTAGAGATTTCATTCGACTACAATGAAGACATATTAAAATAAAACTGAGATGGCTGGAACTAGAAAAGAGAAAAGAATGCTCTAACATTGTGAGGACCAATAATGGTGCCAGTCCAGGAACGCATATAGATATCATCTCCATCATCCATCCCATAGCTCACAGTCCCATCACCAATACCCTTTTCACCGCGTTCAAGTTCCTCAAGTAATCTGAAATTCCGAGGGACTGCAAAGCATTAAAATTTTGGTAAGTGAAGGATTCACAAAAGGTAAACAAAGATCCATAACATTGCAGATAGTTCCAACTTCAAAGTACATGTATGCTAAATAACTATACAAAAAACAAATGATTGGCTTGTTGACCATTGCTGCTGTTCCGGTCATTTACAGATATAAATAGTTCGAGTTACTACACGTTAAATCATGATAACAATTCCAATGACCTAATAAGCTCATTAAAAAAATACCACTAATTTCAAATGCAAATGAGTCTTAAGCTCAATCAAATCATTAACAACTCTCACCTCAGTAAAGAAAAAAAATAGACATTCTAAATATATGGCAAGTGGCTTGTGAAGGTTTTTCACTTAACAAATGGCCTTACCCCATGCATCAAATGCTCATGGCTAGAGCAGAGAAAAGGCAAAGATGGTTGTATTACTGTATGTAGCCTTCTCTTTGCATTTCTACAAAGGTTGTTTATGCACCTCAAACCCATGACTTATACTTCAAGGGAGCAACTCCCACCACAAAGGTATATCTCTAACGTTTTAGCAAAATGTTTATTTACAAGGGATAAGACAGGAAAATGGTGAAAGAACGGAAAACTCGAGTAGATGTGGAGGAAGTAAAAGTGGTGAGACAGATAAACAACAACAACAACAACATCATACCAAGTGAAATTCCACAAATGAGGTCTAGGGAGGATAGAATGTACGCAGACCTTACCACTACCTCGTGGAGGTAGAGAGGTTGTTTCTCGAAGACCTCTGGTCAAGTGAAGAAAAGATAGTAAGCAACAAGGAAATAGTGAAAGTCCGACAGAAGGGTAAAAGTAAGCTAAAGAAAGAAAGATATATTTCATGTGAGGTTCAATAGTTTTCCATGCAGGAATATAAACAAAGAACCAGACCTGCATAATGTTTTGATGGTGCCCACAAGGACATTTCAATGTCATTTTGCAAAAGAGTTTGTCTTTGGTGTATTCTTATCACCCTATTCTTGGGTGATAAGAATGTGTCACCAAGCTTAAAGATAAGTTCCATAGAGATGGCGATCAAACCAGCTATGTTGTATATGGTGGAGTATTGGCCGGTGAAGAACTGACACACATCTAGAAGATAGAAGTAGCAAAAATGAGGATGCTAATATAAATGTATAGACATAGAATGAGAGACAGGATCAGGAAGAAAGCTACTCGAGATGAGGTAAGAATGGCCTCCATGGGGGACAAGATGAGGGAGACAACACTGAAATGGTTCGCATGAGGAGAAAATGCATAGATGTTCTAATAAGGAAGTGTGACAGGTTGACTATAGTAGGTATAAGGAGAGGTAGGCCGAAGAAAAATCTTCGAGAAAGGTGATTAAATGGGACATGACACACTTGCAGCTTACCAAAGGCATGACCTTAGATAGGAAGATATGGATGTCTCTAGGGTAGATGTAGAAAGTAGGTAATCGAGCATATCTAGTTCCCTTTTCAGTTTTGTTAGCATTACACTCCAACTATCTTATTCTTTGAATTTAGTATTACCTATAGGCTCTTTTTTTTAATGACCGTGGTGTCCGCGCCAACTTTTGTGCACCTCGACTACTACACGAGAGAACTGCCACCTCCACCAATACCAGATATTAGGTAACTCTAACCAAGGCTAGGACAAATGAAAAGAATCACTTAGTGTTTTTTTGTCTCCACTGAAATTCAAACCTGATACCTCATGGTCGTCAGACACTTCATTTACCACTAGGCCACAACCTTAGGTGCGTATTACCAATTGTTTCAGTTGTTCTATTATTTTGTTTCTATTATTCTCTTCTTTTTGGTATTTTCTTTACATGTTATTTGATATACTCCACTTGAGTCGGGGGGGGGGGTGGGGGTTCTATTTCAAACAATCTCTCTACCCTCACAACTTAAGGTATGTTTGTGTACACACCATCCTCCCTAACTGGGTTTGTTGTAGCTTAAATAACTTGGGACCCTCCAAAAATAGTGATAGAAGCTACTGCAAGTAGGACGTAGAGAATGGACAAGAGGAAAGAGATATGGAAGGCAGCTAAACTTTGTTGTTTTTGATGATAAACGATTAAAAGAAGTTCTAAAGGATCTGAAAGTCTACTATAGAGTCAAAGCTATCTTATGTTCCATTAATAATTTTTATGTGAAGAAAATATTCCACTTATATAATAGTAGTTGGATTTTTAGGAGGCTTAAATGCAAAACAGCCTCTCGCAGAAATACAAGGTAAGGTTGCGTACACTAAGCCATTTGTGGTCGGGCCTTTCCATGAATTTGTGCATAGTGGAAGCTTTAGCACCGTGTCTCCAACCTTTCTGGTTTATGTAAAGTGACTATGTCTTGGTGCGATATCACTGCAAAGACCTTTCCTTTGCTTTGCCCCCTCCGAGGAAAGTAAAAAAATTAGTTTAATTCTTTTCTCACTTTCTTTGGGCAGTCTTTATTGACATAGAGGTAACCTTGTTATGGCACTGATTGAAGAAAATAAAATCAACTAGTGATGGTGAGGTCAAATATGCAACCCCTTGGTTAAAAATATAATCATGCCAAAAGAATCAATAAACATCTTCTTGAACATACAGCTCCCAATGAAGGCAGATATTACTCTCAAGTAAAGTGTAAAGCATAAAACTCCAGATAGATCTTAAGCGTTGAGCTGCGTCTTTGTTTCAACAGTTTATGAGCTCTAATGCTGGTACATGCAACAAGCATCAGTACGGAAGAACAACCAGAGAATTCTTAATTTATAAAGAAATCAAGTCCACAATTATGTGTGTCTACACACAATTTATAAAGTGCACAATTCAGCTGATGCAACATAATAAACTGAAATTGTATCAGCTACAACTAAAACAGAGCAACTATTTGGTAGGAATCAGGACAGAACCGTCCACATAGGATCATTACTATGTAAAACTCTGGCAAACATAACATACACAACAGATGAATAGATTCAGTATGCTTGTGAAATAACAAATTCTAATGAATGTCCTGAACCCTCGCACTCCCTCATAGTGAGGAGGGGGAACTTAAATGTTGTTCTGAAGGAGAAGCAAATAAAATATCCTTAATACCAATCAGACGCAGACTTATTTATGATGCAACCACAGGGATGATTCAAATACTTGTCTATGATAGAACATGCATAAACTCATTTAAGTTTAGCTTCATATTTTTACGATATAAGATTTTTAACACCGACTAGGTAAGACTCACTAAAAGATACTGACACAGATATAATCCCCTATCATTGTCCATATACCAATCCAAAATTGAACATTCAAAGATCTGGAAATCTGTGATGAGTTTACTGACCACTATTTACTACTATAATATCCATTCCAGTATCAAAGATGTACCAACACCAATATAGAGTAATCCAAGCAACAAGCAGAGTAACTTTTACCAAAACCTCATGTTTAACAAAGCTCAATTGATGAGAAATTTCATGTTAACTGCCGGTTGTACATAACTAGTGATCAACAACAAACTCAAAACACACTGCATTAACCTGTTTAAACATATACACATACAAACAAAAAGAAACGCATACATAAAGTAGCAGCAGCCGCAGTTGCCCTTACTTAAGCACAGCCCAGTGCATTAACCTCGGGCTATGCAGAGGGTCGGAGAAGAGGCAGACCACAAGGGTGCAAAAGGCTGTGTTCACAGCTAAACCCGTGACCCCTTGATCGCATGGAAGCAACTTTACTGGTTACGGCAAGCCTCCCCTTCACAGTTGTCCTTAAAATCCTAAATCTACCTCTTTACAGTACTGGATATTCCAATCCACTCACTAAAATTACTGAATTCACTACATATCAATCTATAACGACCAAAAAAGAGAAACCCCAGATGATTAAAAAACAAAATTTCAAAGTTCTAATCTAAGGGCAACAAGATTAACACTCATACAAACATAAACCATGCACTAAAGAAGTGAAATTTAAACACCCCATGATCAGATTTGAGACAAATATTTAAAGCACAACAACAAGAGATTTGGGGATGCAAAAATGTCTCACCGACGACACTGGATCCTCCTGAACCAAGAGCCATGGCTGATTATTTCAAAAATGGGTTTTTTTGGGATTCGTGCAGAGATCGATCTGCAAAGGGAGGATGAAGAGAAGATGGATGGAAAAAACAAGAGGCAGCAGAGGGAAAGTCAAGAGAAGAAGAAGAATCTAATGGAGAAAACGCAACAAAGGGCCAAAAAAGAAAGAGAAAAGGAATAAAAGGGAGAAATTATGATTGGTAGGAAAATATGCAAATTTCTCAAAATAAAAAATTTACCAAGAGAAAAATTTCTATAAAAATAAATAAAAGGAGAAAAGAAAATTAGGGTAGATGTACGTATACCCTTCGGTGGCTTCAAGTTCAAAATTTTTTATCAACGAAAGTAAAAAAATTTACCTTTTGGATCGAGTCCACAGCACCAAATTTGCCTAGTACAGATCACATCTCTTATGTGATTTGTAAACTATTGCATAGAAGTAAAAATTTATCATATGCTCACCTAAAAGAATAACAGTTGCAGATAAAAAAAAAATAGATATATAATAATCAAAGGCAAAGACACATCTTGATTTAGAGCTTGAATATGAACAAAAAAAATCTTAGTAAAAAGCATTTTTGTCAAAATAAAGCTTACATAATATGAAAATGAAGTGTTAAAAGACACCCAAATGAAAAACAAAATACGCTACTACTAAATTTTATCTTGAAAAATCATTTAATACTCTAAATTTGCATGTATTCTTGTATCCCTCTATTCTCATCTAAAGTATACTCTCTTTCTTCATATTTAATTGTTAAAAAAAAAATATTTAAGTTTTATTTTTGTTTGTCATTTTTTGATAAATCAAGATAGGATAAAATTCTTCTTTTTATTATTTTCTTAATTTATTATTATTGAGTTAATAACTTTAAACAATATAGTAAGTGAACCATATCAATTAATAGGAGTAAAATGGTAAACTTACTATATTAATAATTATTTTCTTAATAAATATATCAAGTTAAAATTTAACAACTAAAAGTAAACAAAAAGAGTATTTATTAAAGTAGATGTATAATATCTAGAGGTTTTGATTTTGAGGATAAAAAATTATTTTTTGACAAAAAGTACTATTTTTGAATGAGTCTTATCCAATACAAATTCGAATTAGGTGAAACAAGATAACAATAAAATTTAAGAATTAAAAAGGTGGAGAAAATTCACGAGTTAACATACATCCATATCACATATATTAATTCCATCTGTATTTTAAATTAATTATGTATTTTACGACCAATTAAGAGTTTCTTATCATATATTAAGAAAAATATACCTAAATACATGTATTTTTGCTATCAGATACAATAAAAATAGGGAGAGAGACAAGTGAGATGGTCATGTATCTAAATACATAAGAATCATACTAGATAAATATATTTGTATGTATTTGATGTGATTTTCATGTACATGGGCTAAAGTGATGAACAAGATGAAACGAAGCTGAGCGAGATTTGTTTATGTATTCCAGATATATGTGAATTACTTGAAAACAATGTATATTCGGAACAAATTAACCTAATTTCGATTGTATTTGAAATGAATGTATCTAGATGTATTTGACACACCAAACTCTAGCAAGATTCATAAAATTGTTGCTAATTAAAGTTTTTCAAAATAATTAGCTCATAAACTAATGAAATTTCTTTTTAAGTTTTCCATAGTTTATCATTCACCTTGACACAGGCCCAAAATGAAAGACCAGCTAAGGAGATAGGCTAGTTGAGGTGCACATAACTTGATTTATTTCAGATTTTTCATTAATCAAATTATTAATCAAATCTAATTTAATCATGTTAGTTTTTCAAAATATATAGATTAAATAATAAGTCACTCTTTTATCAAATTTATCCAAATTATCAGCTTGGCTCCATTTTTTCTTCTATAAAAAATTCATTTAAGTCTCCACAATGCAAATGCTTAATATTTTTTCTTCTCCTAGTAATATACAACAATCATATGATATTTTCCAAGAAAATAATATTTTCTTTCATTCACTTTTATTTGTCACTATTTTACTTATCGAGGTCGAATTATATGAAATTTGACCAGTATTTTAAGATATATTTTTTCACCATATTAATATGAGAAGGACTGCAATTTATAGTATTTATCGTATAGTTTTCAACCATCTAAATTTTAGATTTCAAGTATTAAATTAGATACTTCAATTTCTTTAAATTTTAATCAAGTTGGCCTCAAAAAACGAAACATTGACAAGTAAAAGTGAACAGATGAAGTTTAAAATATGAGATGAGTCATAACATTACATTTGATCCAATGTCATTAATAACAAAGACAATGAAGACTCGTAAAACAAGTACTATTAAAGAAATAAACTTTAACTGTCGATCAAAATTCGTATTGTTTAACCTTAAAAATTGGAATATGACAATTAATTTGAAACGGATGAATTGAATAATAGTTGGTAACAAGCATCTATTAGAGTGATGATATATGCTTGTTACTAGGTAGCATGGAATGAAGGCTGACATGATCCATCAATTCAATAATAGTCTTTTCATTCATTTCACAGAAAATATAACCTGACTATTTCCATCTCATTTCATCCCATATGTCCCAAGGATTTATTCTAGTTAAGACTTTGTTTCATCAACTTGCAAATACTAACATTTATGTTTCACCTAGGGGTGGCCCTATCTTCACTATACTAGCCTCATATTAATGTGCATTTAAGACCTTCACTCTTAAATATAGTACTATTACATCTCTTTAAAATATCGTTATTTATTTTGATACTTTTTTTTATTGTTATAGAAAATATATGATATAATATAATCTGTGGTTAAAGGTGGGCATTCGGTTCTTCAATTATCAAAATTTGATTCTATTCTGAGGTTTTTAAAAAAATGTGCACCATATACCGAATCGAATCTTCGACACGATTTCTTTAAGTTTGGTTCCATTTTATCTCGTATTTTTAAAATGATTTTTCAATACAAATCAATGAAAAGTTAAATGAGGACAAAATCAAAGTATAAGACACTTAAGAACTTAAAATCAAATGCCAGATTACCAAAAAGAAAAAATTAAAATCATGTTAAATAAGGATGTATTAAAAATTATATTTATCTTTGTCAAGAACTTGTGCCTCCAACTATTGCTTGAGGAAAACAAGCACGAAGACGAATCTCTTGGAAAATAATACTTCAAGTTAACTGCATGAATTACAAATTTGTTTCTACTTTGATTTGTTTCATGAATGATTTAGTTGCTAATTAATTTATAAATATCTATATGTATAATTTTATTTTTTTGGGTCTAATATATGTATAATTTTTAAAAAAGTAAAAGTTTGATTCTTTGGTGCACCGTAATTTCAGACCCCAACACCGAATTGAAGAAACGAACTTTTGAAAAAGAACGTTGGCACTGAACCAAAAATGAAAGACCGAATTAGTTTGATTCGATTCGATTTTTTGATTTTCCAGAACTTATGCCCACCTCTACTGGTGGCAAATGCATTTTATATCTAGGGGGCCATAGAATCCTATTCGATGAAAAATTATATTATTTATATATGGTTAAAATTATTTTGTATGCATATATAGTAGATGTTGGACCCCCTTCCCCTAGATCTGTGTTTGTTTTTTCAAATTTTGAACGTCATTGATTGAAATTCTAACTTCGACACTCGACAAAATATATACATATGATTATTGTAATAAAATATTATTATTGATACATCTAGTTTATGAATATAATGTATAGTATAATTATCTCAAATCTTTTGTGATTGCATGTTATTTGCAGCCATTGACGTTGGTAGAGTTTTGATTGCTTCTTCCAAAAGTAAAGATATTTGATTGTAGCATGCGAAAGTGAATTGCAACATACTCTAGAAAAAATGGTAGGAGAAAGATGGAGGTGGTTTTTTTTAATGATCTTCTCTATTTACTTTTGAGTTTGATTAATTTAAATTCCTAACTAAAAAATTTATTTTAAGTGATTTTATTTTTCAAAATTTAATGCTAAGTTATTATCCCATCACAAGTTCTCAACCTTTTTGTCACGAGGAAGAGTAGAAACATAATTAAATCAAGGTAAAAAAACTTGGTGCTCCCTCTTGATAGGGATGGCAATGGGACTAGACAGGGTGGGAAGAGGATGGGACTGATCGAATTCAACCTGCACATTTATTTAAATTGTTCTGCTTATTTTTTAAGGCAATTTATTTTATTCTTAATACGTCTCACCTTGCCTCATATAGACTCATCCTGCATAAATCAACTAACTCATAACATTTTAAGTTTTTTAAACTGCTCACCTCGTCTCAGCTCGTCCCACCACGCATGGCTCTAAATTTGTCGTCCTCCCCCTCATAGGTCTAACCGTCTAAATAACCTGTACCCACCCCACTCAACCCCATTGTCACCCGTGCCTTTAAATTTTTGGATGCCCTGAGGTTTGAAGTCATTTGTTTATCACAGGACAAGTCCCCCTCAGTCACTGCCACAGTTGACTCTCGCTGACAGATCATCGCTTCTATGAATCAAATTACTCTCCTCCTGAGCCCAAATTTACCTGCACCGAGAAAGATCTCAGTAGGCCTAGTGCATGGGGCAAGCTCCACTATAGGGCCGAGGGAAGAAACGGGCGTGAGGAAGAGTCTACGTCAAAATAAATTCAATACACAGATAAGTCCGATAAGTCTATTAATTTACCTTTCTTTTCAAGCATTTTGCCTTACAATCCGTAGACCTTTACTTCAGTAATCTTTGATTTCTCTCGAGATTTAGTTTGAAAAGAATATTAATTGAATTAATAATTTGATTAAATTATTTTTATTTATTTTATCTTAATTAAATATTAGTTTTCTTCATCATAATAATTTCTATTCATGATTATTAAGGTAAAATAAGTAGAAAAATACTTAATTTTTCAAAATAATAATTATCATGAATCATCTATTTTTAAGAGTGAAAGTAAAATGAACAGATAAAAGTAATAAAATATATGTAGACCATCAAACTTGTTCCTAAATTTTATTTTGGCATTTCAACTCAACTTGTTCCATTTTAGTCCTTGGGAAAACCCATTTATACCACAAAAAGATTTCAATATTGTTTATGCAAGGAAAAATCAGATTCCAAGATAACAATCCATCCAAGTACCACCAAGGCAATCACCTCTTTTTCCTGTTCCAGATCCAGGTAACGCCAATTTTCATTTCTATTTTGACACTAATGTCCAAGGAATCAACAAAATAAGGAGAGTGTACATCATATATCATGACATGGCACAAAGGCCAATTAAAAACACATTCATAACTCTCTAATTTGCTCTTACTTTTCATTTTGACACTATATTTTACCTTTGTTCCAATTTAACCTTTCAACTCTACTTTTTTATGTATAATTTAAACACAATTACTAATTTTATAATTTTCTTTATTTCTATATTTGTTCTTTATTTTTATTTTTTATTTTATAATTGATTTTTATTTGTTAGTTTTCAAAAAAAATTCTTAAAAAATTATTCAACAATTTAAAAGTA
>JAABOM020000002.1:20892614-20914901 GCA_011800125.2 Solanum clarkiae
AAAAAATTATTCAACAATTTACAAGTAAAATAATAATTTTTTAGAGTTTCTCTATATTTTTTAAAAAAAAAAAAACCAAAGAAAGTGTGTCGGTTTTCTTTTTTAAATAACCATTTAAATTAAATAACACTAAATATCTTTTTTTTTCATATTCAAGCTTTGTGGATATAAACTCAAATACTAGCTCATATTTTTTTGTATCCACAAAGTTTGTGATATAAATCCACAAAGCTTGAATATGAGGGAAAAAATAAAATATATGGTGTTATGTTTAGTTGATTATTTTAAAAAGAAATCCGACATACTTTCCTTGATTTTTTTTCTAAAAAAAATAGAGAAACTCAAAAAAAAAGTTAAAGAAAAATTGTTTGTTAATTCTTTAAGAATTTCTTTATTAAAAAAAACTAATAGACAAACGTCAATATTAAAATTAAAAAATAAAAATAAAAAGCAAATATAAAAATAAAAAATTATAAAATTAGTAATTGTGTTTAAATGATATATAAAAAATAGAGTCGAATGGTTAAAATGGAATAAAGGTAAGATAAAGTATCAAAATAAAGAATAAGGGCAAGTTAGAGGGGATTGTCTATGTATTTTTAATTGGCGTTTGTGTCATGTCATGACATGTGAAGTACACTGTCCCAATTTTGTTGATTTCTTAGACAGAAGTTTCAAAATAGAACATGAAAATTGGAGTTGAAATGTTAAAATAGAACAAAGTTGAGTTGGAGTATCAAAATGAAATTTAGGGACAAGAGCCTACCTCGTTATCTCAACCGTCTCAATTACTGTTTTTTTCATTTATTTGATTTGTTTGACAAATATCTTTAATTTTAATAATTTTTAACATTTAGATATTCCAACTATGATCTAACATTATCATAATATTAGGGGTAAGTCCGGTGCATTAAAGCTCTCGCTATGCATATGATCTGAGGAAGGGCCCAACCACAAGGGTCTATTATATGCTGCCTGACTTTGCATTTCTGCGAGATGCTGTTTCCAAGACCTCCTGATCATATGAAAATAACTTTACCAGTTACTCCAGGATTCCCCTTCAATATTATCACAATATTATTAAAGAAAAAAAATAAATCCAACCCCCTATCAACGCATTAATTATTTGTATTTATACAATCATAAATATAAATAATTAATGGCATATATATTATCAACCCTTTAATACTCTTTAATGTATACAACATGTTACTTGTTATATACATCGAAATTCTCACATCACCCCTCATATTACTCAACCCCCCTATTTTTTTAATTCTTTTAGAAATTAATTTCTTTAATTTACATACTTTTTTTTCTAAATTCTATGAAAATATTATAAATTTTCTTGTGATATATATTTTTTCAATTTGTTTTTAGAAATTTGACCACACAAAGAGGTTTATATAAAGGGCAAATTTGCCTTCTATAAAGGGGGCTTTTAAGACTAGATATGTAACTTTTCTTTAGAATAATCAATTGATGTTTTACCAATTTTTGTGGCCATTCATCAAAATTGAAAATTTGAAAGTGACACAAGATTTTCATTTTTATTTTTATTTGATGTCTTTTTTTTTTCTTTTGAAAATTCAATTTAAGGGTGGGGGCTTTCCGTCTCTTTTCAGCTCTCGTAATTGAAAACTAATCAGTATTACAGAATTACAAATTTCGCAAAATATTAGTAACATAAACATTAACCAACATCAGATGAAACATTTCTTGAGAAAATTAAACTATCAATAATTTTTTTTTCATAAGAAAACATAGTCATTTTTCACTTGGCCCTTTTACATAATTTTCTTCTAAAGATAGAACAAGAACATACCTTAAACAAACCAACACTAAAAAAAACACCCCTTTCTACTATTCCGAGATCACCCTTTTCCTAGACTAGAAACAAACCTAACTAGAACTTCAAACCATAAAAATAAAAATAAAAATAAAATAATACATAGCACTATAGAAGCTCCAAATTTCCTTTCAACCACTTCATTTTTTTCATATATATATATTTTTTAATTATAAGTCAAAATGGAGCTCATATAGTGCTATTTATAGAAAGTCGAAACATAGCGCACAAAGGTTTTACTTTTCATATATTTTTTCATAAATCTGATCTTGACTAATTCTTGTTATTCTCATGGATAACATCGAGCAAACAAGTACTCTTGCATCTTGGGCACCTTGGTGGATCATTAACTTCTGATAACATAACATACATGAGACACCTCTGGCAACCAACCAACAGCATCGAAGTCACCGCTTCGGGGCTGTTGGAACCACGTTGTCCCACAGACGAATCGTCCGATGACACGCACGAATTCGTCGGGGACAACGTCAGTGACCTGGTCGGCGACTCCACTCGTGGTGCCACGTGGTTCACTCTGGGTGGTGGAGACAAATTCAGCTTCAGATCAAGTCTTGAACCATTTCCATTTCTCCTACTCATTGTACCTGTCTAAGATCAACCCAAAAATAAAAAAATAAAAAAAATCAAATAAAGAATTTTTACCATATCAAATCATTTAAAATATAATTCATATAAATTCCTTAAATCAAACACCCAAAAAGAGCACAACCAATCAAATAAACAAAACTTCTATATGATATCGCATCACTTAAAAGATAATTATAAATAACTTTGTGTTATATCGACCTTGTTATAACATGTAAAAATTATATTTACGATGTAAAATTTTAAAATCGAGAATCGAAACGAATACCGAGATTTTTGTAGTACCTTGAGATTGAGGAATTGAGAAAAAATTTTGTAGCCGGAGTTCAAGGCGGAGATATGACGGAAACCACCACTCTAAATAATTGTTTGTGGTCCAATTTGATGATTTTTGGAGTTGTAAAAGGCCATATTATATAGTGGGAACTATTGATGGTAGAGATGAGATTGCTTTAAAAGCTTAATTAAATTATAGGGAGACGGGTTGGAACAAATAAGACTTTTAGTGAGAGAAATTAAGAGAGAGAGACTTGACAATAAATCCCATAAATCAATTGAATGAATTAATTGATCAAAGAGGAATAAAGTAATATTTTTAGTTTTTGATATTCATATTTAGGTCATGAGAATTAATTTAGATTCAAGTCAAAAAATCTTAATTTAGGAGTGAAACATCCCCTATTATAGTCAATTCTATTTTAAAAGGTCAAACTTGAAATCTTTAATTTAAAAATTAAGTCAGAATAAAATTTTAGTATATGTTATTATATATAAAAAAATGATTGAATTTTAGCAAAAACTTTTAAATTCTATCAAATCCTATTTTAGAAGTAAAATGTCGATTTTATTTCAAAAGCTTGAATTTGAAATCTTTAATTTAAAAATTAAGTTAGAATCTTTAATTTATGAGTTCTTTGTTACGATTATTTCTATTTACAGAATTCTTAATATATATTATTTATATATAAAAAATGATTGAATTTTAGCAAAAACTTTCCCTATTTGAAAAGCTTAAACTTGAAATCTTTAATTTAAAAATAAAGTCAAAATTTCTAATTTATGAGTTCTGAATTACGACTATTTCTATTTACCGAATTATTAATATATATTATTTATATAAAAAAAGAAGGACTGAATTTTGGCAAAAAGTTTTAAATTCTACCAAATCCACAACTAAAAAGTTTGCCACCTCACCACAATATTTTACCATTTTAAATAGAGGGGTTGTAAATTTATTAATGTTGGAAAAAATCCCAAGATGGTTTGCTGAAAAAGGAAAATTGGAGTAAATATTTAGCAATTAAAACAATTAAGTGCATACAGTGCTGGAAAAATTAAATTAAAGGGGGGGTTGGGAGAGGGGATTCATTCATTGCATGTTAAAGAGAGTTGGTCAATAATTAAAAAAAGGTGTATGTAGGCATATTTAGTGTGTGTTTGTGTGTGTTTCTTGATAAATATAAACAAGAAAATTTATAACATAGTATTTAAAGCTTCCAACTAAATTTTCTAACAAATCCAAACCTCACTCATATTAATTTTCAATAGCTATCCATTATAAATTCTTGAGTTACGTATCATGATGGGCTTGTTTAGTAATTAATGAAATTATTTAATAGGTCATGTTAAACACATCTTCTTTATATATATTTTTTTCTTTTATAACGTTAATTTTCGTCCGTCCAAATAACTTTGGATCAATTATATAAATCTTTATTAATCATATTTATATATATTCTTAAACTCAAAATATATATGTACATATTTTCCTTTTTCTTTAGTATATGTATTTGACTGTCGCCTATAAAATATAGGAAAAATTACCTATTACACTTCTTTATTTACCATATTTTTCTATTGTTCTCACTCATTTCCAAAAAGTTCTTCTTTCCCTTCGATTTTTAAATTATCTTTATTTTCATTGTATCATGCTTTGTATGTTACCTTCTGATACTTAAAACTCCTAATTTTTGTACCTGAAACTGAATTAACGTATCTGAATTACTCAATTAATATATCCAACTTGTCATATTTTTAAAGAGATTTTTGTAAATTGAAAAAGGTACGAAAAAATGGTAACTAACTCTTTACATTATATGATTTATGTAGCAACAAGAACATCAACATACTCAGTGCAATTCCATAAATGGGGCCTGGGGGAGGGTAAAATGTACGTAGACCTTACCACTACCTTATAGAGATAGAAAAGTTGTTCTCGGAAGATCCTCGTCTCAAAAATATCAAGCCCAAAAGCATAAGATACTAGATATGAAAAAAAAAAAATGACTAAAGTAGAAAGCCTTCAATGATAATATATGAATATAATAAAAATAACAAATATAAGCTGGACAATAAAAACACAAAATATAAAGATACAATTAATCCTACTAACCTACTATATCACAAAATAAGATTTATGTAAACCCACCAAAATATAAATAATTATCATTTTAATTTTTTTTTTGAAAAATAAAATATTGAGAAAGCTTTTTTCTCTTTTTTCCATTTTTTAATCAACTTAATCTTGCTATAATAAATTGTGAATAACTTTCTAAATTAACTAGTAAATATTTTTATAAATGTGCGACACGTTATATATGAACTTTCTAAATTAACTAGTAAATATTTTTATAAATGTGCGACACGTTATATATGAAGTCATTTAAAAAGAGCAGAAGGAAGAAAATTATGAGGGTGATTTATAAATATATACCACTATTTATCAATAGTTTTTAAGAGGGTTGGCGTGATATTATTCGATTGGAATAATTTATGGCAATTTATTATGAGTTACTACATGTTTTTACTGAAAATACATTTATATACATTTGTGACTTGACCAAAATTTTTGATATAAGTGGCTTAAATATTATTTAATTCTTTCGTCTTAAATTATTTATCTTCAAAAGACAATAGGTTCGTGTCAATCGTCAAACTCAAAATAAGCTTGTCGAAACTAAAAAGTCATATCTTCACGAGTCTTGACGCACTCTCGCTAGAAAAATACTCCTTTCGTCCTATTTTTGTTGTGATGATAAGGTTTGACACAATCCTTAAGAGAAAATTAATTAAAAGTGTTGTTTGACTAATATATCCATATAATTAATTAAGTATTTATCTATATATGTGCTTTTTAATTCTAGAATAACCAATGCTAAGAATAAAGTTGAAAAAAGGTAATTTATTATCTAGTTTTGGGTAAATTACGTAACTAGGCAAACATGTAATATGTATTTATATTATACCATCATAGTTTGAAAAAATTACAATTTATAGTTATAGTTAGGGTTTTGTTGCTATTTTCTGGCTCCTCTCTTTCTCTCTGCAATCTCTTGTCGGATATAAAAATACATATATATACCAGTTGCATCTATATAATTATTTGAAAAATATGAATATTTAACTCGACAGATATACATATACAATTTGCTTCTCTCCACTTTCTACCCTCTCTCGCTTGCTTGTCTCCTTCTTCTCCTATTCTCGCTTGTCAGATATACAAATACATATGTATATTAGAAAAATTTGACTATTTTACTTTCATTTATATGTTAAGATATAATCTTTCTTCATTAGATATTTACTTTTATATTTTTTCAAGAATAATTACTAGTAATAAAAAATTTAAAAAAATAATTAATTTTATCTTGAATTTTTAAAATTATCAGGGAGAGAATAATATTCTAGTACTGGTCCACAATTTATTGCACCTTAATAAATTTGTTGAAATTATGATGGTTGAATTTTCATATGATTAATTCATGCGATAATATTTGGATGCTAAGGTTGGTAGAAATTAACAAGAGGATAAAACAAAAGAAAAGTTACAAAAATTTGACCGTTTGATCAAAAATATTTATATCTATTAATTAATATACATAATATTACACATTTATTGATTATTTTTTGGGCAAACAATAATTTATGTCAATTCCCCTAATACTTTAAAGGGCCCCGACCCAACCATCTGTACTTGTTCGGCCTTTTTGGTATAAGAAGTTATTTTTTATGAATAAAAAGTATTTTATTGATGAGTAAAAATAATTTTTTTCCAAATACATATATATTATATAATAATAGTACTTTTGGTCTATTGGTAAATTAATTTTGATCTTTATGATATTTGATTTAGTGGTTAACATATTTAATCTTTATTTAATTAATTAGGGGAAAAAACAATATAGTTAAAGAAAATTGGATCGCGTTATCTATGTGGGTCATTTCTTCTTCGTCTTTCTCCATTTAAAGTTTCTGCAAAGATTCTTTGAAGATTTTTTCTTTGAAGAAAATAGAAAAATTCTATAACAAGGTGCGGTTCATATTAGGACTGTTCAAAATCGAATCAAAATCTATTATTTGAATAAAAAAAAAGCTATTAGTTTATTGATAATGGATTATTGGTTTAATAGTTTTGGTAATGGTTTAAATTTTTTTATTATTTGGCTACCAATTGTTAATTGTTTTAGATTTTTCTTAACAGGTTAACCGATAATCCGATAATGAATTAAATAATTATATTTGTATCATTTGGTATATAAAGTTCTTGACAATTTTATTCTTTTATTTTTTATTGTCTCAAACTCTCAGTTATTCTACAATATGATAGTATTTGCTTTTGAATAAAATGTAATCTGTCAATTTATGTATATGGTTTATTTAGTTTGTTACCTTGTTTCTAAGTAATTTTAAATGAAGAAAATTTGGGTCAAGTCTTAACTGTTAAACGGATGACCAAACTGGTAACAATCAATAACCGATAAACTGATAACCGATAAGTCAATATCCTAATGGTTCTATAACAACTTATCATTAAGAACCGATAAACAATAAATCGAATTGGTAAAACTTCAAAATCGAATTTGAACATACCGATATGTAGCCCTAATTCATATACTATAATTCTTTGGTGTAGTTCATGTCCATATATATATATATATTGTTATATTATTAAACTAGTAAAATAAATTTAATAATCTATAAATTAGATCGTTTGAATAGATTCGTCGGTAAACCAAAATGTTTAATTATAACCTTTGATAGTCCTAAAGACAATTTTGTAAAAATAGCACATCTTTTTCTTTAAGTGGTCGTAAATCTTTATTAATAAAAAATATCCTTATAATTTTTCAACTTTCAAATTTGGTTTCTCAATCCCAAGCAACTTTAGTTTTTAAAATCTACATACTAATTATATATATTGAATTAAAATTCAATTTATATATTTCTATGTAGTGTATAATTGATAAATAGTCACTGAATAATTTGTGTATAGTTCGTAATTCAAGGTGTACATAGATCAGATTAGTTTAAATTTTTTAAATATCAAATTAAATTATTTTTATTGAATTTTAAAATTTATAAATTAAAATCAAGCTAATAAAGCTTGAATTTTTTAACCTCGCAATTTTTTGAATTTCTCAAATTTATGGATTTTTTTGAGTTTTCCTGTAACGTATTTATACAAACATATACTAATTAACTTGTGCTTCAAATATTTTTTTAGTTCTATCAAAATATAACATAAAATATTTCTTTAAAAAAAAAAGATATGAGAATAGCACTAAAATATTCAATAAAAATTAATAATAAAATCACATAAAATAAATATTATAAATAAATAAGTCATAATCAATCAATATTTGTTTTTAAGAGTATATTTTCCTCAAAATATTAGAGTAAACATACAAGACATAATCTATGAATAATTAAATGATATAGCGGTCAATAATTCTTTAAAAATGGTTAATCAGAACACCATAAATGAAATGACTTTTCTCAGGATGAATAATATATCTTTAAAAATGATTTTTCTTATGCCAAAAACACCAAGATCGTTGACATAGGTTTAATATATATATTTTAAATTTCTCTATTTTCTTAAAAAATATTTTAATTAGTTAGAATCATGAATGCAGATCTATCATCTACCTATGGATTTGGTCGTAATCAATTTCGTTTTATTTTAATTTCTTTTTAATTAATTATCTCATGAAAGTCAACTATGCATGTACTAGCATTTACTATTAGCTTGGATTTTTATAGTAAAATGATTATCATAGAAAAATAAGTAGAATATTGCAATCAAGTTTCGAGTTTCAAGTTTTTAAAAATGAAAAGAATCATGTTGGAATACTTGCTTTAAGAAATGAGTGATGAAATAGGCGAGTTCAGATTTATATGAATTTTTATAAAGTACTTTATAAATCATACAAAACTCGAGAGAATAATTATTTTTGGAGTTAGTATTGCAAAATTGCCTAAAAACTCAATTGGTGAGTAGGAAAAATAAATTGTATAACGTTGGCAGAAGAATTACCTTAGCCAATAGATATAACTTTAAAATTTTTACATGAAGTATGGTGAAAATTCATGTACGTTATAGTTTCATAAAGGATATAAAATGATCTACAATAGAAAGCGAATTCACGATTTAAGTTTATCAATTTTTATATTGATTTTAAGTTAATATTACAATATAATTGAGTTCTCAATTAAATATATACTTCAATAGATTTCTTAAGACATATACACAATATATCTACTAGCTATTGGATTCTTATAAATCAATATACAACCCTCTTTGGCTCCATTCGAGATTGGTGGAATTATGTTTAAACTATTTCTAATAATATAAAAGCATATTTAACTCTTATCTATTAAAAAAACAAAAAAAAAATTGAAGAAATAGTTCACTAAAGATCGAAGAAAACAGTCAAAATAGTGATTTGAAATTAGAATTGCATAACTAAAATTGAAGAAAATCTCACTTGACTAAGAAAATAAAATCTTACGGTACAACTTTTCAATAAATTTGGTTATAATTAAATTTGAAAATATTTTAATTTCCCATGCAATACAATTTTAGGTAAAGGTCATCATGGCAAGATATCATGAATTTGACCTTAGTTTGGTATTAAGCAATTATACATGTAACATAATGAGCAATTCAATGTTGACCAAATTGTTGTTTAATTGGCCTCGTTTAGTCATTACTCATTAGCACCTAACTTTAATTCAATTGCAATGACTATAGTACATTCAATGAGCAAATTATCCAGAGCAGTTTGATATTTATTTTGAAGTCTTGATTAATTTATATTAAGAGAAATTTTTGGATATAGCCATTCAAAAATATTTTAATTATGCTTCATACCTATAATTTGGTAATTACATTTTGTAATTATAGTTATAGCAGCGTTTATATAATTTGCGCAACATTTGTATATGTCTGTATAATTCGCTATACAATTTATAGTTTTTGTATAACGTTTGTATATTTTCCTATATAATTCGCTATACAATCCATAGTGTTTATATATTTTGCTATATAATTTGGTTCAGCGCACAACTTTTATATAAATCGATCGAATTATACAAAATTCAAACTGTAATTACAGCTAAATGTTTGCCGTGAGCGATAATTAATTCAAACTATAACAATGTTAGTTAATTAACTAGTATATGTTTGCTAATCTGCATAATTTTTCCTTATATAAATAGCTGATATGAGAATTTTGTCTATTTTTTCTAAGCATCTTTAAGAAGATTACATATACATGAATTATACACCTATTGTATCTGAATATATATAGGTTAATTTTCTTCATGCGGATTGACATGGCGTAAGATCCGATTAGACAAAAAAAAAAAACTCCCATACTATCAAGATTTTCTGCATTGTAATAATTACTTCAATTCAAAATTAAATCGAAATCGAAATTTTCATATCTAATCCGAATTTCCGTCAAGAAGTTTAAGCAGGTGACAGTAACATAAATGAATTATCTGACATTATAAAGAGTAGTACTATTTTTTTTAAGAATTGGATCTTGGGTTGACTTGTTTCAGATTCCATTAATTATCCATTTATTCAGTTTTTTTTTTTCAAAAAATAAATATTAAATAATAATAATTCCCTATAAGTTATTCTAATGAAATTATGACTTTGTCTCTGTGATTTATTGTTTCTTAATTTGGTTTCTGTACCCATTTTTGATTTCGAAGTAAAAATTCTGAAATTAAAAATTAAATGTTGAGGTGTCAATTATGAAACTCTTTAATTACCAATAAATAAATGGCGGTCAGTGGGCCCCACCTATTTTAAGTGAAAAGTTTTGTCTTCGTAATATTTGAGTTTTATTTGCAATAAATGAAAATATGATGTTACGTTTTTCTGTTATTTCTTACTCCCTCCATCTTAAATTAATTAAATTTTTGAGATTTTATTCAATGTTCAAGATAATTAAATTGTTCAAAGTTCAAAAAGAATGTTTGAATCCTTTTCTATATTTGCCCTTTTTTTTATTGAAGTTTTATATTTTGTAGGAAATAAATTACACTATATATTTATGATTTCACAAAGGGCAATAGCAAAAAATATGATGTAAATTTTGTATGTATGCATTAACTCATAAATTCAACTAATATGGGACAGAGAGAGTATTATTATACTAGTTATAAAATCTCGTGCGATAATCAACTTAACCTTGTTATTTTTCGTGTTGATTTATGTGATACTAATTTTTTTTAATATACTTTTAAAATTTTCAAGTTTAAAATCATTGCAACTTATATTACATTTTATGTTATTTTTAAATAATATATTTACTTATTTTGTGTCAATTGATGTCCCATATATAGAACTTGGAGAGCCAATCAATTTTATTTATTTTTTAAATATCTTAAGCTATTAATCGTTGTAATTTATAATACGTTTTACATAATTTTTAATTGGTAACTATTTTGACTTGTAATTATTTATTTATTTTAAAAAGAAAGAATTAATTTATCATTTGTGTTTGTTTCACCCTAATTCTAATATTTATATCACTTAAAATAATTGATTGGGGTAATATAGTAAAATCATAGTGAAAGAAGCTTGTAAAAATTTATTAAGAGTAATATTGTAAAATTACAATTGATGCGGTTGAATAAATAAGTCATAAAACGATAAAGTAAAATCAATCAGACATGTCAATGAGATGTCAAAATTTTAAAAAATAGTTATTTCAAATGATTTATTATTTTAAAAAATTAATATATAATACAATTATTATTTTCTTAATTCTATTAATAATAATTATGTAAGCATTAAGCATTTATTTTATTTGATATTATATATCAATACCTAAAAATTATGAAAGTAATAATATGAGAAATTTTAATGCATGCATTCTGCTTAACAATATAGCTATCCCTCATAACCTTTTTCACAATCCTTTTTATCATATTTGTAGAGAATATATATACTAAAATTTTTGCTATATGGTGGTATGAGAAATTTACAAATGTTAAACAATATCCTGATTCTATCATGCTTTTAAATTAAGCATTTCTTCATGTGAAGGCTAGAAATTCTTCATCTCATAATTTAACAATGCCATACAAGAATGATCACAATTATCTACCAAAAATTTGCAATAAAAAAGCGGAGAACTCGCAATTTTATATTTGAAATTTAAAAAAACAACCACCATGATGCAGCATTCATAAGATAATACAATTCTTAGAATCCACAACAATTCACTAGAACGTCCCTGTTTGGACGATCCTTAGATGCGCAAATTTGTGCTGTTTCCTATAACAGCATTGCAGTGAGAACTTTGTTAAGTTGGTATCACTCGGAAAAGGAGATCCAGATGCCCGCGCCTTCTGAATCTGCAACCTAATTAAACAAAAGAAAAAACTCAGATAAGACAAGGTGGTGAAAACATTCTGATAGCCACATATAATGAGCTTCACAGATTTTCTTCAATCCAACAAAAAAAAATATTTCTGTTCTCATTGCACCATCAGAGAAATTTATGGTGAGAGACAGAAAAGGGCACCGGGAAGTGCATGTAAGTGAATATACTTGCATTGTCTGAGAGGCAAATATGTGAAGAATGTTGAACAAGAACACTATTCTCTTACCTGTATATATATCCATGCAAGACTCTTACTGATTCTGTCTCTCCCTTGTCATATACTATCTCAATCTGCATCGAGAACAAACGAGTTAAGCATATGTAGATAAAGGACTGCAAGGCCATCATGAAGCTATGATAGGAATGGTAGGAGGATATACGTACTTAATGATGAAGAGACTAGACATATAAGAACCAAAAGGAAACTCCAGTGCATCTCAAACAAAAATGACATAGCAACATATAGAAAGAAAAACAACTGATTTAATGCGACAGACGTATGAGATGGTTCCTATCAAGCTTCTAAGTGATATTCTCACGATACTTGAGAGGCAGGGTTTTGACTATTAGCATACAATTCTTAACCAAAAAGTAGCAAGTGAATCTGCGCAGTCTCCTCTTCATTAGTTGTATGAACAAAGCAAATTTCTGACTTCTATCTCATTCTCTTTATTCTCTTCTTCTCTTCCTCCTATGAATTCTTTCAACACTCAGAATATCTGTCAGCTAAAGAGCACTAATATCTAAATAAATATCTTAAGATAGGATGCCAAAGAGGTTAAGCGGCCAGCTCTCCAAATCCATTCTTATCAGCATGGCAAACTATAAGTCCCTAAAACATCACTAACACACCACCAGAAGAAGATAAAAAAGGGCACATACTCTGGTTTACTCATGCCCCACATGTCAGTCAAGTGATGGGTAAATGCTCACAGATGCACATGAGATAGAGATCTATCTTGTTTACATGGGCAATTAAAGAACTTTCTCAATATAAATCAATTTTTCTTTCTTGATGCTGGACAACGATCAAGGTGCCACAATGGATCAGTTAAGTGACAAATTACAAGGAATATTAAGGTTAAAACTTACCATCTGACTAAGCATAAAAGGAGCTCAGAGCAATTGGACAAGATCTAATCATGAGACAGTTAGCCACATTGACATGGAATTACAGCTGTTTTATAGTGCGCCACACCAATTAAAAAATCAAAATGTTTCTTCGCATGTGCAAATGAAATCAATAAAGCTAACGCATGTCATCGACATGCACACTATTTGTCTTCAGATTCTCACAAATAAATGACTTGGCTTTTGTTATCAGGCTATTTTGCCAGGTTGCTTAGATAAACAAACCTAGAATAAGTAAAGCTACAATTAAGACAGTTAAGCCAGTAACACATTTTTTTGCCAATACAGTACCCCAGTATCGTCCCCCAGGTGAAGCAGACTTCCTTTTTTTTTTTTGAACTTGATAACTTCAAAATAGTTGACATATTAAAGAAGTGAAAAATGCAAATATAACTTATATGCAGATTACTCCCTTCCCCTTGACCCCTTGCTATGCCTAGGAGGAGGCCCCTCCCGCTCCTCTTCTTCCCACTCTACAGGAGCTGGTGGCGGAGATGGTTCGTACCTTGATGGCTTCCTTTTGAAGTGCCGATCATCATCACTGCTCTCATAATCCACACTTGCAGTGGCACTCTTCCTTGATCCAGTAGCCGTTTTGTACTCCCCATGATACCCATTTGCTGTCACACTCCTGTGACTTGCTGAAGAACTCACTGGCACTTCACTCGAGGATGGCACCTTTCGCTTCTTTGAAGCAGCTGCTGAATCTTCAGCTGGGAAACTTATGCGAGAAAAAACACTTGCTTTCTTCTTATCCGAAGATTTGGATGGCACTGCCAATGGCAGTTCAGATGGGCCTGTGGAGGATGGTTTGGTACCAGCTGCAGATTCTGAACGGTGATGACTACTGCTACTGCGATGGGCATGCTCGCGCTGATGACGGTCATCATGGTGGTCATGGCGGTGGCGGTCCTCATGGTGATGATCGTCATATTCCTCATACTTTTTCTTGGAAGAAGGGCGAGGAAGTTCAGGATCACGCGATCGACGGTCTGGTGATGGCCTCTCAGCTCGGCGGTGGTGATCAAGATCTGGCGATGGCCTCTCAGCTCGGCGGCGGTGGTCAAGGTCTGGCGATGGCCTCTCAGCTCGGCGGCGGTGGTCAAGGTCTGGCGATGGCCTCTCAGCTCGCCGGCGGTGGTCAAGGTCTGGCGATGGCCTCTCAGCTCGGCGATGGTAATCAAGGTCTGGCGATGGCCTCTCACGTTGGCGGTGGTCAAGGTCCGGGGAAGGCCTCTCAGGTTGACGGGGATGGCTGGAGCTCGGAGCTTTCTGTGGAACCATCAATGAACATATTAATATCAAATATTGCAAAGAGAAAAAATATTTAAAAACACTAAAATGCAGGTCTAAAGCCATAAAAAACATTTAAAGGAAATTCACGGTTATAAAAAAAAAAATCATTGAAGGAAGTTCATGCACCACAAAAGAAGAGGACATTAAGTTTGGTGACTCCTTTTTCCTGAGAAAGAAATTTACACTCTTTATTTGTTTGTTTGTTTGTTTTAGAACTGAGAAATTGACAACTCTTACTAATAGGCTCTTCAATTCAGGTCGATTCTTCAAAAGGATTTCCTCAGTTTGAGTTCCTTTTCTTTGCACTTGGTTTTTCTTCTATTTTTAAGAGGTGTAGAAAATATTAAAAATCAATACACCTTTGTACATTTCCAGGACCAATCTAATAGTATGATTCACACCACCCCATCTTCCACTCCGTTCTTTTTTTTTTTTCAAGTCTAGAATACTTTTGGGGTCCTATCCCTTCTTCATTTTACTCAAATTAGGCGAACAGTTCCATCATAAAACGTTTTTGCCAAAGCCAAATCTCAGTGTTACTGGGAAATGGTTTAAATTTTATTTTTTTGAGAAAAAGAGGAACGTATATAAGGGAACAAAATCACTTATCATCCCACACCCAACGAACAGAAACCAGAAATAACAAAACTACCAAAAAAATTATAAACATCTTAATGGGAACTGTTCTGACAGCTCCTAAATTGAGCTCCAGACAACTGCCCATTTTACTGAGGGCAACAAAAAACTGCCATAGTATCTTTCATCATCAAGCAACATCGGGCATTCAAAAGGAGTACCAACTATGGTTAGGAAGTCATATATGCCCTCTTCTTGTATAATGGCAACTGATCTTTCTATATGTTGATAACCCCTTATCAAGGTAATCCAAGGAAATGTGTCTTGTACTTATAATCTTAGAAAATTATCCAAGATATTCAGTCTCTGAGGCTGTTTGACTTTACATGTAATAGACAGATGAAACTGGAAACTAACTGTTAGCTGCTTCTTGGCTAAACCAAGCAAACTCTTCCCGTAACACAACCTTTCTACTAAAATATAGGGCCAAAATAGCCAAGAATATTTGATAATCAAGATACATACAGATTTGGGCTTCAGGGAAGGACCATCAGCAGTGCTCCCAACATCCCTTGCATGTTCCCTGTCTTTAGGGAACTCCCTGCTGGAAAACAAAAGATGTTATCAAATTGTCATAATCAAACGAGTAGAAGCAGAAAAGGTAATGCCTGAGAAAAGAAAAACCTATCAAGGAGGACAAAAAATGAGGATACAACTAGATTGTGCAAATTAATTGCAGCATGACTTCAAAGTACAGAAAACCTAAGTTGTACAGAGGCACTTAAGAGTAAACAAATGCAAAAACCTCAATACTCAAAAGCTTAACCATTGAACAAAATTTCACTATCACCCATCAAGATGAAATGAATTATGACATGGGACATTCTTTGCAGAACCTCAATGCATATTGTTATGTGATTTTAACATCACCCACCGAGAGAGTATCATAGTGTGCCGAGAATTAATAAGAATGGTCAAATTACCTCTCTCCACGTCTCTCGATCTCACGCTTCCTTCTCAGGTCAGCCTTTCTAGCCTCAAATTCTTCTCTGCTCATGGCTGGTGGTGGGCCAGCATTAAATCCAATCCCAAAGTCTGCTGCAAGGTCCCTGAAATTTGGTGGCCATTTTAACCAGTCAGGTACGGCTATCTCAAATGCGCCAACAAAGATGTATACAGATACATTAATATAAAAGTAAATAAACTACAATATATGACCATTATCAAAAACAGAGAGAGAGAGAGAGAGAGAGAGAGAGACCAGAAAACATGTAAAAACACTTCTCAGAAATTTAATCAGAGAGTAATTTAGAACAAAATACAAGGGAAGTTGTACCTTTGCATTGGAGGACCGAAAGGCAGCATAAAACCTTGTCCACCAAATGGATCATGTGGAACGACAGGAGGCATAAAGGGAACATCTAAAGGACCCATCCCATAAGGATTGTATGGCATGGCACCAGGATAAGGGGCTCCAAAGCCATCTAGTCCAGGTTGCATGCCTGTCCAATAAGGATTATAGGCAGCAGGACCCATGGACATCATATAATTCTCTGCAGCAAGATCTTGAGCAGCTCTCCACTGCATCTCAGCTGCAGCTGCTGCAAGGGCACCAAGTAATTTAGGAACTAGGAAGTGTACAAAGCTCCATCAAGATCACAGACACGATAATCAACAACAAAGCTATCAATTCGTGCACAAGTGGAAGGGAAATGAGTGCATACGGTTCAAAGGCAGTCGTGCTTTCTTCTTCTTCTTCTTCTTTCCTGAAATATAGAAGAACAAAATCTAGATGAGAACACTTTCCGATCCAAGGAATGTAAGGAACCAAAGTATCTCCTCTAGGCTGCTCGGTGAGGAAAAACCAATAACTTACGGAGGAAAAAGAAGAGCACCATTACCTGCCTCCCCAACTACAGGCTTTTGCTGAACTTCTTCATCAGCCAATGGATCATTTCCCTGGGATGCAGGTTCTTTAACACTGATGGAGTCAGGTGTAGCTTCAGAAACATCTGCAACCTTCAAAGTTCTTACTCTCTCCAGCATTTGCGGAGGAGCACTGCCATTCTTGCTTTCTTCCGCAATCTCCTGGGCTTTAGAATTTTCTTCCTTAAGAGGAGGAGGAGGAGGTGGTGGTGGTGGTAACAGCTCTCCCTTTGAAGCTGCAGATTGTGAAGGAGATGGAATCTTAGGTGGGAGAACACGTGCTGACTCCATATCTGGAATATGTAACAACAAAGGCAAGACTTGAGCCTTACAAAAAATTAAACAGGTAACGGACTTAAACAATAGAAAAGTTCAGAGAGTTTAAACTGGTAATAACCTTGAACTTGGAGAGCACTACCCCCATGCTCAGCACTGCTATTATTTGATTCCAGTATTCTATTAATTGTATCCCTCAAAGTCTTGTTGGGTAACAGGTCATCAGCAAGTATATTTGTGGCCCCACAGACACATGCTGACTTCGAGATGATGTAATCCCTTATGCCTGAGGATCACCCTTGCAATCAGTTCGAAATTCAAGAATACAGGGCACACAAAAATTAAATAATAAAAACCTTAAGCTACAACACTACACCCACATCAAACAGCAAACCCCTTGCTTTTAAAGCAAGCACTCATTAAACAATGCGCTCAAATTAAACAGCGTGCTCCTTACATTTATCACAGAAACTGGTAAAACAACACTTGCTTGTTAGCACTGCATCTTTCATTACTTCTTTACACAAGGGACAATGAAGCTCTGGTGGAAGATCACCGACGGAACGTATAGTAGGCATCCCTTCAACTTCTTTTTCAAAAGCAGCTCTGCAACAAGTGGGCCAGTCATGTGGATTCTAGCTACAATCAAACTCAAGAATACCAACATAACAAGAAATCTTACTCATTGGGCTTTAGAACCGCACTCGCACCGCTCGGTAAAGCATATGAACCATCTGGGGTTGCCATTAGCATGGACTTCGGAATGCCAGTGGGTGGTTTCACTTTCCTAATGTCAAAATTGGGGTCACCATTTGTTGGGCAGTGCTGAATGAAATGCCCTGAAATGATTTATGTCAATTGGACACAATGGCTCAGCATACTAATAGGACATCTCTTAAGCAATGACCACCAGGTAGATGAAAAATAAGAAACCATACCAGGCACCTTACAGCGATGGCATACATAGCCTGGTGGTGGTGTTTTCCGTTCCAATCCACCACCCCAACCTGGAAGAGTAGCATCCAATTTAGCAAAAAATAAGAAAATACAACAGCCAAAAATTCAATTACAATCGGTAATTCATTAAACCAGTAGCAACATGAAAATTCAATACATACTCAAAAGCATCTTGACAATTAGCCAATCCACATGGCAAGTCAAAGAAACTTAACCACAAGATCTTACAAAATTTTAAACCTACAAGTGGCTTGACGAGTTGTTTGTCATCAAATTTTACAAAAGAATCAAATGAAGGCATGTAGAACTGAGACGGGCTTAAATGGAACAACTTGGACAGTAAGGATTCATACAGCCCACCAATTTACTTCGGATCAAGGCACAATTATTCTAATGAATTTAAACCAAGTAAAGACCACTATGTCAACAAGCTAGCAAGCACTTAAGTAAACAATGTCCTTCAACCCAACACGGATAGGAAGATTCATAGTAGATTAAGAGACAAGTGAGAGCGAATTACCAAAACCTCGCCCGCCACGTCCACCCATTATTCTTCCACCTGGACCTCGTCCATAACCTCTACCAGCACCAAAGCCATCAGACGGTTGACTGCATTAACTTAAAGATCATCAGAATCATTTTCATATCAATATCATCGCATATTACAAATTATTAGCAGCTAATGCAACAAAAGTGTGCATGAAAATTTTTAAAAAAAAGAAAGGTAGCTTTCCCACCTCTGCCAATCTAAGGCTGGAGTGTCAATTAAAGCTTTGATCTTACTCTCCTCGTCAGCTTTACTTGGAGGAGGAGCATCCTGCACTTGGATGCTTGACTGGACAGGTACCGCTTCAGGAATAGCATACAGATCATTTCCAAACTCATCCCATTCAATATCTTCAGGCTACAAATGGACATACATATTTCAGTATGCTTAAAAAGACCACCAGTTGTCATGACTACAGATACCAAGACTCTCGTAAGTCATAGTGTTATGGACGCTTACATATTTGGTGGCAGATGACTCCCCTCCCACAAAACTACTTTTTACTGTTTGAGCCTGCTCAGACTGGTATTCTACTTGGGGCCTGCAGAAAGCATATGTCGGTCAATTCAAAATAGCTATTATGGCACAGCCCAAAAGACAAAATCAGTATAAGGACCTATGATCACCACTTCCCACCGTGGGGGGAGGGGGGAGGAAAAAGAAGCTCTGAACACCATATTCAACAAAATTCAAATGACAGAATTAGCATCTATTCTCCCCCTATAAACCGCCCCCTTTCAACTACCTTCCACACAAGTGCAGAGGTTTATACCCCAACCCACCACCTTTCTACAATCTTCCAAGGGAAAGGAAAAATCAAAGGAAAAGGATCTTGAGATTTAGTAAACACCCATAACACCCCACCCACCAGCTCCATGAAGAAGAGAAACCCGCACACAATTCTTTTCTATGGAATAAGCAAGGCAACCAATCCAGGTCAACTGTCTTTTTTCCACAGATTATGAATTCTTAAAGATAAAGCAGTATTTTTTATTCATAAATCTAACAGATGAGAGTCAAAAGGATCAAGATTAATACTCGTCTGGTTCTGTCACAGGTGCAGTTACTATGGGCATGCGAGGTCGTCCAGGAACGCGACGAATCAAAACACTAGTATTTTTGGGGATCAAGGTGTCTTCATCAAGATATTCTGAAATTCCAAAAAGAGAAGACAAAGCACATAAAGCCCTGTAGAGTTCATAATACATATGGAATAAATTACAAGTTATGCAATCAATTTAGCATGATCCACCATTCAAGTCCCCTTAATCTATAATCAAACTATTTGTCAAGCAATATATTCCTTACAGAGGAGGAGAACTAGACCATGAGATTTGCTATGTGGCATCAACCTTGAGTTAAAAAAGCTCCTTACATAATATCTTTTGCCTCAGCTAGCACCAGTAAGGTACATATTTTATGCTGGGTAGGACAATACATAGTAGTATGGTTAAGTTCTTCAAGGACTACTATGGAATAACCAAGTTTAAGGTAAATGCTATACAGGACAATATGGTACTTGCTAAGTACTATAAGCCCTTACAGTAGAACATTAACGAATAGACCACTCTCCTTTTAAATCAGTAAAATTATGTAAAACTAACCCATTAAGATGAGATTCCAGAATTATATTCCACCAAAGAGAATGAAAACTGCAATCAGACATTTTTACAATGCAAAGGTTCTTTAAAAAGTCAATGCATCATCATTTTCATTTAAGAGGCATAAATCAGCAACTTAAAATTAAATGAAAACCACTGTGATCATCTTCTTATTTAATAAAAGCCACTTCTTCTTCTGAAAATCCTTGAATATAAGAAGAGCACATACTGAAGTACCTAAATATATTGATAGGAGAGAGTGATAACTAAATCGCCAAAACAACTCCCCGAGAAACACCTCAGGAACAATGCCTGAGTTACGCTAAACCCCAAGGTCAATGCCATACAACAACTTGCGCAAAACTACTAGAAATGCAACTAGGAATGCACGAAAATGACTGACTATATTGGAAGCTAACCAACCTTCGTTACTCTGGGCGTTGGTGACAACGAGGTCAAAATCAGTACCCCGGCCCAGATGCTTGGACTCAAATATTTTTTCTTTCAAGTTCCCAACAGTAATAAAGTGACCGTCAATTGGAATTGAATCATAATCTTTGGCACTTTTAAACTTAAAATAAACTGACATAGCTCTTTTTTTCTTAAAATTCCTTTTTTTTCTCCAAACAAATCAATAACAACATCAAAGAGGCCGATCAAAAAATTATAATAGGCCTGATATTGAACTCAAAGAAAAATTGATATAAAGTACAAAAAAATATTAAAAGAAGCTCTTTTTTCTATCTCACAACTTCTCTTCAATAACTCAAGAATATCAGTCAAACCAAATTCCTTCAACAGATGAGTTGAACATCCTCCAGGACCAAATTAATCCGCAAGCTTCAATCAGCAGCAAAACCAACGGGCTTATTAACAAAAATCAAACCACAGCTGCCGCTACTCCTTCGACTGGAACAATCTCGATCCGATCTGTCAAATCACGCCGAACATCTCTCTTAACAGACACTTGAGGTTGATGATTCTATCCGGTAACCTCAGGAGCTGATTCTCTGGTTTATAAAACGCCGGATTCTTCAGATCGATTGAATTGAATCGAATCCAATCAGCGCCGACGAACCGACCGTAAACCGACAATTCTTCCAAGAACAGGAGAGGTTTCTCTGCCGGAAAACGTCAATTCACCTTCGTGCACGGTGAATTCACCGGAAAATCGTCGAATTCCGCAGCGAATCGAACGGAAAACTGAAGAGAAAGCCAAGAGAGTAAAGCCTATGGGGTATCGAAACTAGGGTTTTCCAGGGATGAGAAACTGATTGAGTGATAGGAATTTGGGGAAGAATTCCCGATTTTATACAATTCTATAAAGACCCCTCTGGGGAAAAATTAAACATAAAGCCTCTTTACAGATCAGTCCTTTTAGTTTTATTATCGTCAATTTAAGCCCACAACTTTTGGGTTCTTTGCATACTGTAACTGTGGGCTCATTCTTTTTGTGGAGGCAGGGGTTTTGAATAAAAATTCCTCATTACTTTTATTGGATTATTCTTTAAATTTTCATTTTAGTAGACTTTTGTCTTCTTTTTTTTTAATTTTATTTTATTTATAGTTAAATTTTTCAATGATGTGCAAAATTACGAGGAAAAAATGAAAGAAAGCATGATTGTTCATTTATAAAAATAAACTTTGCATGATAAGAAGGTCTTTTGAATTTTTAATCTTTGTGAACTACAGAAATGTACTCAATTGTATTCTTCTAAATGAACATAATATTACTTTTATTGATTAATTGATGGTTAGATTGATGCTCCTGTTAGGAGGTGCGAGAGATTAGTGGTGGAAGCTTCCCGGAGGGGTAGAGGTAGACCGAAGAAGTAC
>JAABOM020000002.1:20934317-20952815 GCA_011800125.2 Solanum clarkiae
AAAATGGCTTTTATTTAAAAAGAAAATTCAAAAATCTAAAATCAATTTCAACTTAATTAATTTAAGTGAAACCAATTATCATTAAAAAAAAACAAATACATACTAAGTGGTTTGGTTACATCTCAGTTTGATTTTTGCTGCCACAACAAAATATCTGTTCCATAATTTTTAATCCAAACTGACTTATACTAATACAACTTAATTAAGCTTGAAAATTTTAATTAGGTTTTAGAGTGGAGTATTGACTCCTCCAAATTAAAATTGGCGCATAATTGAACACTAAGAAAATTCATGAGAATCACACTTAAAATAATTAAGCTAAATAAGATATTTAAGAATGAATAACTAAATCTCTATTAAAAAAAATATATCGAAAAAGCTAAATAAGGTAAATGGTATTTTTATAGACAAATAGCTTATTTTTAGTAAACATGCCATGGATATTATTGTTAGTGCAACAAACCAAACAATCAATAAAAAATACTATCAGCATAACTAATCTCAATATAACTTGTCCTAGTATAACTTGTAGTCAAACAAAAAATTTCAGCGAAGAACATCTCAAATACTGCATAAACTCTTGATTATTCACAAAGAGATTTAACACTATTTTTTTTTTCAAAAAATAAACAAGGTAAAATATTTCTCGAGATCAACTTGAAATATGTAAGTGCCGATCAACAAAATGCATCACAAGTAAGTTCTTGCCGATCAAATATATCACAAGAAGGTTCAAATCATCCTAAAATATGCTATTAATGATCTTCGAAGTCAAAATTAACAAAAGACTATATTCCTCGAGATCAGCTTGAAATATCAAGTGTTGATCAACAAAATACATCACAAAAAGATCTAAATCATTCTAAAATATGCTATTAACGATTTTTGAATCATGAAAGAAATAACTCTTCTTATTTTTTTTATAATTATAATTTATTTTTATAAATAAAAAAATTTATTAAGTATTATTAAAATTGATAAATTTTAAATTTTGAATCCGTCTCACCGCGAGGATTGAGGTGGGGATTAGATTGGGTTGGCAAAAATTATTGGTGGAAGTTAATGCTAGAACTAATTGAAATAGATATAAAAAAAAAAAAAAATAAAAGAAATACTATGCAGATCCAACTACTACCAAATTGGTGCCTCTAATTATATTGCAAAAAATTGCCATGTGCTGCTGCATGACTAGTCCACATATTACAGCTCTCTTTCAAACATGGCATTTACTTGCCTTTTTATTTAATTTTTACATAAAATAAAATAACGAGGAAATGATCGCTTATTATAAAAGTTATTACAATTTAAATTCAAAAAATAATCATACAACTATTTTATTTTGTATTTTATTCATTAAGTTTCTTTTAGAGGAGAATTTTTCAGAAACAACCATTTTATCGATCCCTCCAAGTAAGTTTCATAACTTTGCATTTTCGTAGTAAATATGGTTGTTCTTCACTATTTAATCGAGGGTCAATCGAAAACGACCTGTCTACTAAGGTAGGAGGACGGTTTGCGTATATCATACCCTCCTCAAACCCCACAGTGGGATAATTAAACTAAATATATTATTGTGAAACGCTATTTATTAAAAAAATAACAATTAAATCCAATATTTCAAGATTCTGGATACTTGAACATCCCTACTCCTGGATTACACACAGTGAATCCCCCATCAATCAATAGATTGTGCCCACTGATATACTGGGCATCATCACTTGCTAAGAACAGTGCTGCTTTTGCAACGTCATCCACCCTCAGAGTGGCGCCTTTAAGGTTCCCGACCGCGCTCATCGCCTTCTCAAGCTCTTCATTTTCAAGCCCAATGACCTTTGTCGCCAATGGCGTGGCCATCGCGTATGGTGACAAGCAATTCACACGTATACCGAATTGCCCTAGCTCCACCGCCAGGTTCTTGGTAAGCCCCAACACGGCATGTTTGGAGCTGCAGTATGCATGCGATGCTACAGCTCCGACCGTGGAGCTTATGCTGGCGGTGGAGATGATGCAGCCGCTACGCGATGGGACCATGACACGAGCGGCATGCTTCATGCTCAAGAAAACTCCTGTCACATTGATGCTAAGGACTCTATCGAAATCTGCTTTTGTATTGTCGATGATTCTTGGCTTGGTCTCGTCGCAAATGCCAGCATTGCAGATCATGATGTCGAGTTTTCCAAATATGGCGATGGTTCTGTCAACAGCTTCTTGGACGTGGTCTTCGTTTGTGACGTCGCAGTGGATGTAAATGGAGTTGGATGAGCCTCCAAGGGAGTCGCTGACTGAGTTGCCGAGTTCATCTTGGACATCGGCAATGACCACTTTGGCTCCATGTTTAGAGAAGAGCTTTGCGATTGCCTCGCCGATGCCACTAGCACCTCCAGTTACCATTGCTACTTTCCCATCAAGCCTTCATATACAAAAAATGGAAGTTATAGCAGCCTCACTGTCATTGCTTCTTTTGCTTTAGAGAGAATCTAATCTTCGAACGAATTCTCTTTGTTTCTTAGAGAAAGAATGACAAAGTCAAATTCTGAATGTGATTACATCTAACTTCCTATAACAAAAATAAGAACATAGCTAGTGAAATTCCATAAGTAGGGTCGGGGAGATTAGAAAAAACTTACCCCTCCCTACCTTTATGGGATAGAGGTTGTTTTCGATAGACCTTCAGCTCGAAAAAAGAGAAATTGAGAGAAGGGTAGCAGAAAAACGATGACAGTAAAATATCAAGATACAGAGCAAAATGGACCAACAGATAGCCAAAAAAAAGAAATACATTGAAGAATAAGAAACTACACGATTATTATAATATATGATAGTCAAAGAATATATGATCTAACTTCCTATAATACAAAGTATTTAAAAGATACTTATGATCTCAAGGGATCTTTTTGAAAGATAAAAAAAGCATTATACGTTTGCTAAGAATAATAAAACATCGTCATAATAGTTTCCTTATAAATTATTGTATCCAGGCTGGTTCATGACACATGCCACGAGCTCCTTCAAATAAGTATGTCAAAGAATTAAGGACGATTTTCCAAAAGAATGTCTTACATGAACTCAAGAAAATTGAATTTCATCCTTAGATAACATATGATGTTATGTAGAAAGAAGGCTTTGTGATGCATACCTTTTGCTGATTGTTGAAAGGAATGAAGCAGAAGCCATAACTGCAGAAAAAAACACAGCAAACTTGATTGAGGAGGAGCAATGTGAACAAAATGCCCTCTACATTGAAGAAACAAATATTGATATACACAAGAAGAGACTACACAGCATTGTCTTTTTGCTGAGCATTTTAGACAGCCTAAACTGAGAGGATATACTGTATAGTGGAAGAGCAGACAAAATTTGGAATAAGAAAACTTGTGTCTTTATCTCTATAGGAATCCATGAATTAATAATGCGAAAAAAGCAATTTAGATTTCTTTCCTCCTCTTGGTATCATTATGACTACTTATTCATAAGGACAATGATATTTCAACCTCATTTATCTGAATTTTCCTTTTGTCCTTTCTTTGGCTTATGTATATGAGGTCAGCGTAATATCCTGCTTTTTCTTGGGAGGATCGGATTACCTTAATTCTTAGTTCAGTTCTAAAATATGCAACAAACATTGTGAAGATGATGCCAATAACTAAAGATACAAATATAAGGTGCATAAGTAAAAGTAAGAAAAGCTTTTGGTTCCTTAGAGTTTCATTGAGCTGAGGGTCTATCGGAAGCCACCTCTCTACCTGCCAAGGTAAGTAAGGTTTGTGCACAATCTACCCTTCACAGGCTTCACTAGTAGGACTATACGAGGTATGCTGTTGTTGATTTGGTTCCTTAGAACAAACAATGAGAGTGTTCTGGTAAGCTTACAAGTACTTTTTGACTTATATATGCGTCTGATAAAATGAAGCTATTTAGAAGGTTTTAGGTCCTTGATCAACACTAATAAAGAAAAAAAAACTTTTTATAAGAGTTTGAATGAACCTCACAATAATATTTTAACACAAAGGATCCAAGTCTTATCCATTACTAATACCATTAGCAGAGATAATACAACGAATGATCTTAAGAACAACCAATACAAGACATGTTATCATCGAATATAAATTTCAAAGAAACACGAAACCCCACCTAGAAGGAAGCTTTACAAAAAAACTCACACTAGACAACCTTTTTTTTCTTAATATAATAAACCTAACACCACCAAAGGCAGTACAACAACAACGTACCCAGTGGAATCCCACAAGTGGGGTCTTGGGAGGGTAGAATATACGCAGACCTTACCACTAACTTAAAAGGTAGAGAGGTTGTTTCATGGGAGCCCTCGTCTCAAAAATCCACCAAAGGCAGTATTGAAAAGAAATGATATATTTTAAACAGGACTCACAATAGTAAGCAAAAGAGAGTACAACTTACATACATCAAATCTATCAGGCTGACGGTGTATAATTTTTTTAGGAAACAGCCTCTCTACTTCCATGAAGTAGCGGTAAAGTCTGCGTACAATATACCCTCCCCAGACCCCACTTGTGGGATTATACTGGGTATGTTGTTGTTGTTGTTATTTAATTAAGAGATGGGTGTATAAAATATAAACTCAATAAGATTGTCAAAATTAATCAAGCTTAAAGAAAAGGTGAAAAGAAGATATTAGACACGGTAATTTAGCTTTATTTAAGAACGAACTTCTCAAAACCAGAGTGAAATTTAGAATCAGCATAAAGTAAAAGCAGCATCAACAATAAATAGTAAGAAAATAAGGAGAGGGTCATTAGTCCCAACTTGTATAGTTCAAACTTAATTAATTAAGAATGATTAAATAATAAACAAATATATTACGCAACCCATAAATTTCATCAAGCTGACAATAGTACTACAACAACAACATACCCAGTGGAATCCCACAAGGTAGAGCCTGGGGAGGTAAAATGTACGCAGACCTTATCACTAACTCATAGAGATAGAGAGGTTGTTTCTGGGAAACCCTGGTCTCAAGAATCAAGCCCCATAAGCAGAAAATACTAGATATGGAAAAAAGTGAAAGAGCAGAAAAAGGAAGAGCGGCTAATAATGAAAAGCAAATGGTAGTATGTAAATATGGAAAAAGATAGTGGAGAACTGAATGCTACATTAACTTGAGTTTTATCCTACAGTGGTATTCAAATTGGCTTCGTAATTGATTCCACAAGATGCATTCTGGAAAAAAGAAAATAGAACCTAAATGGAAAAAAATGAACCTTAATATCTTGAAAGAGGGCAGGAAGAATTCTGAATAGATGCGAGGCAAAAAGCTCACTACCTTTGGTTTCACTCTCTTTGTCTTCATTTTTTTTCTGTGAATTGCTCACCAATTTATACTCAGAAGAGGAATGAATGGAAAAGGGAGAACAGACTTAAGCATTTTTTTTCACTTGTGAGCTAAAAAAAACTTTATTGAAAATGAGTTAGGTGTTGAAAATGCCAAAGATAGAGGGAAGAAGAAACTAGATGGGAAAATGGAAAAAAAAAAGTTTTGAGTTTATAATGGTGAATCTTTCGCTTTAGTCTTAACATCATTTTTTAGACACGATATGGCGCGACTTGATCTAACTGAGGAGATGACCTTAGATAGGAAAGAGTGGAAGTCGTGAATTAGAGTAGCAGATTAATAAGCTAGCAGGGTTCTGATGTCTGGTCGTGGGGCATAGTAGGTAGTAGGATTTGTCGTGTTTTTATATCCTGTGTTGTCATTATCTGTCTTATTATCGTACTTACATACCATCATGTGTTTTTCGTTATTAGTCGTTATTTGTGTTTCCTTTTCTTTTCCTTTCTTTTTTTTCATATCTAGTTTATTTTGCTTATGGATTTTTGACACAAGGGTTCCCAGGAAACAACCTCTCTACATCTATGAGGTAGTGGTAAGCTCTGCGTACATTCTACCCTCCCCAAACCCCACTTGTGGGATTCCACTGGGTATGTTGTTGTTGTTGTTGTCGTCGTCTTCGTTTTCTTCTTCCTTTTCATTAAAATAGAAAAAAAAAACATGAAATAGAAATACTCTGACTAACTATTTTATAAATAGAAAGAAAAATAACAGATAAAGAGGTCTAAAATAAAGTAACAAATCAAGTTTCATAACATTCTTAGGTAAAAAATAAAATAGGACGAAGATTAGAAAAGTCATACACAATTATTTGATAAAAGTTACGATACCTTAAACCAAGGTTAGATTTAAGAAAATAAAATGCTAAATTCATTTATTAATACATCGTACTCCATCTTTTAACCTAGAAAACAGTCTCTCTACCTCTATGAGGTAGTGGTAAGGTCTGCGTACATTTTATCCTCCCCATACCCCACTTGTGGGATTCCACTGGGTAGGTTGTTGTTGTTGTTATAGTACTCCATCTTTCCTTAACCAAAACATTAAAGATGAAATCAGACCTGTAGAAGGAAAAATACTAGGCTGCTATGACTAGCTTAAAACTAAAGGTTAGGTAAAAAGTTTGGCATATGCATTAATTAGTCAATAGCAATAACCAAATTGTGGGCATACAAAATTTATGCTTAATAAACTAAAAAGTTAGGAGCATTAATTAAATAACTCTGTCCTTTAAGGTCCACTTTCCTCACTTGTGGGATTTCACTGGGTATGTCGTCGTTGTTGTTGTTTGCGCTTTCAGGTCCAGTAAGATTGAGGTCCATCTCCTAAAGTCCAAAGGACACCACTGGCAGTGAGTAGAATTACCCATTCTTTTGGAAGGGAAACTATGGTAGTACATTCTTCAGCGACCAGAAAAGATCCACACAGGTGGCAGTTAGACGTAAACTTCGGTAAAGTTCCATGAAAGTGGTTGAAGGAAGCAAAAGGAAAACAACAACATCCATGCCATTTGTTTGCTTCAATCTATACTTTCTTAAAGTATTTGTGTTGTAATAAAGGAATACCTCTGCATTGACTGAGATATTTAGATCAACGTCTAATTCCTTCAAAGTATTTAGTAGATTGCAACTTGGGAGAAGAGAAGCAATACAACAATATCATACCAGTGAAATCCCACAAGCAGAGTCTGGGAAGGGTAGAGTAAAAATATTAATGACTTCCACTTAACTGAAACGTCTATTCAGAGTTTCTACTCATGATTCCTCATCCTCCATCCCTCCTCTCACAATATTGCTGATTTCGTTTCTTTGTTTCAGATTTATCTCATTCTCCCCGATTCGGGGCTTCTCCAAGCCTGAAGGTACATGTTATGCACTTTCTGTTTCGTTGCTTCGCAATTAATTTTTTCAATTTATATACTCGATTAGTTCCATTATAATTCGCAAATACCTTTTGTTACTGTAATTTCTTATACACTTCAGCACAGACTAAATTCATAAATTTACATTTCAAAGCTGGCGGTGAATAGGTGACTTGTTGGTACCACCATAAGTATTGTTACATAGCACAAAACCGAGACCATTTGTTCATGAACTTCGAAGTTACAACCTACTGAAATGAAAATTCACCGAGTTATAGCATCAGCATTAACATCAATATTGCTCATATGCCAAGATAAAATATTCTGTTTCTGCGGCATAAGAAAGCCCAGCTACCAACTCACCTTAACTTATTACTCCCTCCGTTTCATATTAAGTGAATTCATGGGTCATTTCACACATATTAAGAAAACGAAACAAAGACAAAATTTAATCATGTTTTTCCATTTTTACCATTTTCAAACTCCACACACTCATTTAATACATCATTTATTTCTCATACAAAACTCAACCTTAGAAACTTAATTAATGAAGGGTAAAATTGAAAAAAATTCCAACATATCCCTTGAAAAGTGAACAATTCACTTATTTTGAAACATAAAAAATTTCCCAACAATTAACTTAATATGAAACGGAGGGAGTAATAAATTCGCTATTAGTAGGTAAAATCTTAGCATCAGGATGGAATATCATTACTTCACAATTATAATTGGTCCTGACTATTGGATGCACGATTTTGCAAAACAGCAGAGCGTGTAAGACACTGTCAGGAAGTTGCACAAAGTTTATCTTATCAAATATTTATAACAAATCCATTTCTCTGAGTCGTGTGAGTCACTAAGATACAAAACTAGTAAGCTATGGCATTCACGGGAGACCTCAAAAACATCTTAGCATCACACCCGACTTGCTAATGGAGGGGGGAGGTGGCGTAGTAAATCATCAAGAAGCTCAACGCTCAAAGGATTTACATGAAAATGCTAGTAACATCAACAACAACAACAACATACCCAGTGGAGTACCACAAGCGAGGTCTAGGGAGGGTAAAATGATTGCAGACCTTACCGCTACCTCATAGAGATACAGAGGTTGTTTCCGGAAAACCCTCGTCTCAAAAATCAAGCCCATAAGCTACATAAAAATGCTAGTAAGGTAAGGAAATGGGAAACTCATAGCTAACTTACCCGAGTAGGAAATGGAGAACTCGTACCAAGCTCCCCTGGTTTCACAAGCAAGGTGATGGCGATTATGAAGGAAACATTTTAAGGCCGCTCTCCGTTTTGGACCGTCTTAATCAATTTCATGAACTAATACACCATCATCTGCGACCAACGGAGGCGACCAAATACTTCTTTTCTATTATTTAATTTACTTATCTTACTTTAATGTTTTATATTTTTTGCTTCTCTGTTAATGGACTGGCTAATGATTTGCAGCAACTAGCAAGAACTTGGGATACATTCCTCCTAACAGAAACATGTTCTCTTTCTTTTTATACTTATTTATTTATTTGGATTCTCCCACATTATCTATCATAACAATTATTACAAGAATAAGTCTTTCTACTTTTTAAAATAACTTCCAATAATTACTAGCACTCTCCTCCTCTTTAGTCCTTACTTTCAATGACACCGAAACTCGACGCTCACTCACCCAATGAAAAAATAGTAAAAAAGCAAACTTGATTCCTTCTTTATGAATAGAATAAGCTACCATCTGGCCATAGATTTTGGGAGTAGTTTTTGAAACTCCATTTTCAAAGATCTGTTCAAACATCAAAACTTCAAATATTTTCAAGTTCCCAAACAGGTCTTAGACTAATTTTTAGATTTTGGGGCTTCCACTTTAAAAACTTTTCAAATATTTTTCAAATAAAATGCATGTCCAAACACAGCTTCAAATTCAAAAACTCACAACTTTAAAAACTCAAAGTTTCAATTTTCATAATCTATGGCCATAGGGGAGGTACAAACATGACGTGAACCTGAAAAAAATGCAAATAAACGGGAAA
This sequence comes from Solanum clarkiae, assembly GCA_011800125.2. Taxonomy (NCBI): domain Eukaryota; kingdom Viridiplantae; phylum Streptophyta; class Magnoliopsida; order Solanales; family Solanaceae; genus Solanum; species Solanum clarkiae. Next base: position 20,943,574 of record JAABOM020000002.1, read on the forward strand.
TGGAAACAAAAAAATTCAGGAAAAAAGTGTAATGAAGGAAAAAAAAGATTCTTACCCATGAAATGCACAAGTCAATCGAACTCCTCAAGCAAGTCATCAATAATTGACGGATGCCCATTACCCAGAGAATCAAAAGGGTTGAAATTTCTCGTAGTAACAAATAAATCCGATATTGTCTATGTACTAAACACGTATATAGGGGTTATTGATCTCGGAGAAGTTGGATGAATCGGGCTTTAATGTAATCATTTCGGGCCTTTGCGCGGGCTTATTGAGGGCCAGTGTTGGTCATAGGGATAAGTAGGCATCGCCGGCGGCGATAGGAGTGCTGCCGGCGGTAGAGCCGGCGGGAGTGAATTTGAGCTGATTCAGTAGTGTTGGAGAATTCTGAATCTAAAAACTTGAAAATGAGGAAAATGGTCCTTTAGTTGTGTGGGGAAGTTTAGAGTAGTCTCTTAAGTTTATATATGAGCATTTTGATCCTTTAAGTTTGTTAAAAATTAGGCACTTTTGAGTTTTATCAAAAAAATTACGTAACAAATATTTTTATATTTTTTTATATAGTTGAAAATTTCTTGTTGGTGGAATTATTACTTCTTGGTAGCTATCTTATTTCTAAACTTGTTCAAATACCATGGGGTTTTTGTTTTTTTTTTTTTTCTTAAAATTTTTCTAGTACATCCTTACGCATGGTTCTTTTTGATTTAGTACTCGATGTTCAAGAGTAAAGTTTTGAGGGTTTGTGTTATCGGCAGCTTCTTTTTTTCTTTTTAGTTTGTTCTTGCCATGAATTGAAAGGTGAGAGGCACGACTTGGTCTCAATATTTAATTTAAAGTTACAAGTTAATCTAACTATTCGAGTGAAGAGTAAATAGCAAAAGTCACGTACAATCAAATGTAATGTATAGTCTTTTCCAAGTATTAATATTTTTTTAAACCAAATAATACTTCAAAGATGTGATGATGAATGACGCATGATCAATAATATAAATTGTATTTGGAAATTTTATTACATCAAAATAATAAGCTTATTTGTGAACTCTCTATTGCTTTAATTTTTATTTTATTTTTTGTTAATAATCTGAGTCATAGTTATTCATATTTATATTAAAATAAATTATTTATATTGTACCTTTTAAATGCAATTTTTTTTTTAAAAAAAAAACAATTCCTCTTCCATAATCAAAGAACAAATCAAGAATGATTTTTACCATATTTTTAATTCATCGAATCTTTCTTGGTCATCATTATTCAAAATCCACTTATCTTTGTTTTTTCCCCTCACCCTTTAGGCTGTAGTTAGTCAAGCTTGTAACTTTTTTATAAAGCAATGAATTGTACTAATCTTATTTTATTTCATATAATACGTAGGGCACCCATTGACCACATTTCAGTCTTACTTGTCATGTTGTGACCAAATTGTCGAAATTATTATTTTTTTTAAAAAAATATTTTGAGAGAATAGTAGTCTAATATTTGGTTAAATATATTGGAGAAATGCTTTTGTTAGTTATTTATGTTTGATTAATATTCTTAAGAATTAAATGAAGTTACTATTAATTTAATTTGGAAATAAATTTTTTAATATACATAGTATTTTATTTAAAAAACTTAGATTTATTATTATTATTCTTTAGAGAAGCTACTTTTTTCAACTTCTATTTAAGAATTGAAAGTAGATTATCATTATTTGAAAAATATTATTAATTTTTTTACCAAACACTTTTATTCTTTAAAATAAAGACACTATTTAAAAAGATTAGAGTCCACGTTGTTTGAAGAATAAACTGGTGGTCTGTAGTTTGCTTATATAGAATTGAACAATTTTTTCTTCATAAGCTAGCTTTTGAGATTGAGTTATGCTATATCTTTTTGTAATATCATAGTTAAGCTTGTTGGTAAGGTGAGAATTTCAAGTCGATTTAAGGTGATGCACCTCCACACAAGTAGTATCCGACTAAGAGGGGATGGAGAAAGCTACAAACCTAAACTCTTTAACCCTTCTCGTTTGCTTCAAAAACTCTTTAACCCTTCTCGTTTGGGCTCTCAATTCACGCTTCAATTGAATCTAAACATAAAAGGGTGTCAAAAGTGAAAATAGAATTCTACATAATTGAAAAATGAACTAATGAAAATTATATAAAGTATAAACTCAGACAATTATAGAAATGAGATAGCTAGCAAGAAGTAATAATTCCACCAACAAGGGAGAATTTTCAACTACTTAAAGTGCAACCAATAATGAAGTAAATGAAAATATAAAAAAAATGGACAACATTCTTTACAAAGAAAACTTTGTAGAGAGACAAGAAAAACATTATCATCACAGCAGCAGAACAGCCATAGAGGAAGAAACAGGTAAGCAGCACACAAAAAAGAAAAAAAAAGAAACATAACAGATCAAAAACAAAACACAAAATAAAGAGCAAAGAAATAAAACATTCTTCTTTTAGCCACAGCAGCAAAAGGTACTGCATCAGAATATTTGATTACTAAACACCAATAATTCCTTTGCACGTTCTTTACCCTCACATGCACAGTGAACTCTCCTTTTCTTACCCACCATTCAACTTTCTTAATTTTGTATTCGATATTTATATTTAAGCTTAACTAATATACTTATCGATCTATCGTAACTTTAAATGGTATCAACCTACTTCTAAGGGTACACTTATGGCTGCCATGAATACTAATTAAAAAAAATGTTAAGTGTGTCAAGATTTGTAATTAAAAGTCTAAGCTGTCATAAAAACTTTGTTAATTACTCTCTCTATATGCATCATCATTTCAAATCAAAAGAATAAGCAAAGCAAACACAATTTTGTCTCCCTTACTAATTTGTCCCTTCTTTTCCCTTTCTTATTTTGAATGTCATTTTCACATCTAAGTGAAAAAATTCAATCTTTTTCAGTACCCAAGTTGAAAATTTCACTCTTTTTCAGTATCCAGAAGTTTTCTGATCAAGATCTTGAAAAACCAGCTCAAATTCTAGCAGTTTTTTGCATGTATTTTAGTTCAATCGTTCAGATTTTGCTAGAGGGGTGATTATTGAGAAGGGAAATCGATAATGCCAAGGCAAAATCAGGCTATGGTGGAGGGTTTAGTACCCAAGATCCGTAAAAGGGGTTGTTCATCTTCTTCATCTGCATCATCAAAAGTGTATAACTACAGATTTAAACGGGCTATTCTAGTTGGGAAATCAAGAAACGGGCTTGGACTCGGGCTTAGGGGGTCCAGATCCAGTACACCGGTGCCAAGTTGGAGGGGTACTCCATTGAGAAACGTTGTTGAGTCACCCAAACAGTCCCTTGGTGGGATATCACAGCCAGTGTCAGCTAGAAAACTTGCTGCTACATTGTGGGAAATGAATGAAATGCCTTCACCAAGAATGACTGAAGACTTGGAGAAAAAGAGGAAGATGATGATGAAGAAGGAGAAAATTCGGGCTGGTAATCCGGGTTCGGGTTCTGTTTCGGGCTCTTTGCCTCCACATTTGTGTGATCCGTCTCATAGCCCAGTTTCTGAGGTGAGATAGTGTGAATATGTTAGATTTTGTTACTAAATTTTAGATTGAATTCTTATTTCGGAATTTGCTAGTATAATGGCAAAAAACACTTCAACTATCCCTCGTTCCCTTTTCCTACCCGAAATGTCACCCTCCTTCCGTTGACAGCTGAGGTGTGTTTTGATAAATAGTCGGTGATAGCTCGTGTATGAGAATTGGAAAACCGGGATACTTTAGGAATGTTTTTGACCATTCACTCTATTATTTTTTGTTGAAGTGTTGTATCTTGATGTGGGAACTATATTTTGCTGAATTCAATTTGGTTAGTCTCCTGTGGTTGTTAGAAACCCGGAGAAAATGATGTTTTTGATGTTCTTATTAGTCAATTCTCAAATATTAGGTAGGTATGTTCAAATACTAATATATGGTTGATTGTAACTTGTAAGGTAGAGTTATAATGAAAGTGACATTTTCATTCTCTTCATTGTTCTGTTGATTATTTGGTTCAATCCACTTGATGGGATGTACCATACTCGTTTTCTCGATGCATAATGAAAGTTAGGTGATCTTAGTTACTTAAGTTTGTTGTTTGTAATCCTTACTTGCCTTGATTGTGCAGAGGATGGATCGATCTGGAACAGGAAGCTATCAGAAGAGAACGTCAACAACTTCCCGTAGACCAAGGACTACGGAGCATAACATTGGAATGTTAGATTCTTTAAGCAGCGCCAGTTTTATGGAGGTGGCAACCAATTCCTTCTGTTGATCAATTTTATTGTTCTTTCATACCTTGTTAGCATGCAATTCAGTTAATATTTACTGTAATGCAGCTTGAGACCAGATCTCGTGCCCAGACTCCACGGGGATCAGTGGCTGGTTTTGGCAGCCGTCTGAAGGATGTTAGTAATGCTTTGACAACATCCAAAGAGCTTCTGAAAATAATCAATCGAATTTGGGCACATGCTGATCAACCTTCATCTAGCACGTCACTTGTCTCTGCGTTACACGCTGAGCTGGAAAGGGCCCGTCTGCAGGTGAACCAGCTTATCCAAGACCAGCGCTCGGATCAAAATGAGATTAATTATCTCCTTAAATGCTTTGCTGAAGAGAAAGCAGCTTGGAAGAATAAAGAGCAACAGGCAATTGAGGCTGCAATTGAGTCCATTGCTAATGAGCTTGAGGTAGAAAGAAAGCTAAGGCGGAGATTTGAGAGCTTGAACAAAAAACTTGGCAAAGAGTTATCGGATACAAAAGCATCATTCATGAAGGCAGTTAAAGAGCTTGAAAGTGAGAAAAGAGCCAGAGAAGTAATGGAACAGGTATGTGATGAGTTAGCTAGAGATATCGGTGAAGACAGAGCTGAAGCAGAAGAGATGAAGAGGGAATCTGCAAAAGTTCAAGAAGAGATTGAACATGAAAGAGAGATGCTCCAGTTAGCTGACAGATTGCGCGAGGAAAGGGCTCACATGAAACTCTCCGAGGCCAAGAATCATTTCGAGGAGAAAAATTCTGCTATTGACAAGCTAAGGAAGCAGCTTGAAGGATTCCTGGGAAAGAAAAAGTCGAAAGGTAAGGGAAACAGTAATGTAAATTTCAGAAATAATGAAGAGATAACCGCATCCTTGAGTAAAGAAAAGGACGATGATGGAGAAGTGGAGAATGTTGCAGATTGTGGGGAAGACTCAGCAGAAAGTGATCTTCATTCAATTGAACTAAACATGGACAATTCGAATAAGAGCTACAATTGGAGTTATCCATCTAATGTAGTTCGTGAATCAAAACGAATTTCAGTTGATGAAAGAAGAGCAAGAAACTCCATCGCTGGGCAGCCCAGAAGAAGCACTCCCATTCAAAGGAGCATTTCTGGTGGAGTCGTTGAATATGTCAATCAAGCTGCCAATCTTCCAACTTCAGCAGATGGATTAGACAGGGAACGACTTCATGAACTCGAGAAACTAGGCCAACGATATACTTATCTGGATGAAGCACAGAGACTAAAAGCAGTGAAGGGCCTTAAGGATCATCTATTAGCTAGTTCCGTGACAGGGTCTTGTAGAGACATTTCCAGTCCCATCCGACAGTGGGAACAACCTTGGCCTTCTAGAGATCCTTGTGCTACAGTTCAGGAAAAATCGAGCATTATTCAGGGGACTGCCACAAAATCAAGGCTAGGAGAAGGCCAAACTGTCAGAAGATCAAGGCGGTGAGATTGTTTGAATACGCCAGAGCTTGTCAAGGAGAAGGTGGCATCTAATTATAGAAACTTGCTAAATTGGTTCCACCATGGCCTAAGTTATCTGCTCACTAACAGTTCAAACTTTGAGAGGAGCCAAGATTGCGCGATATACCTTGACATGTCCAAAAGAGGTTAACATCTTGTTGATTACACTTCAGATGTCACTTTCAATTGTTTTCTTCTGCCAGTTTTTTGTTACATGACTCCTTTTTGTTAAGGCGTGTTTGAAGTAGTCGAAATCCCTGTAGAAAGTTGTGCTGATTTTAGCAAACTGCTCACTGTGTAAAGTTCCCAGCTACTACTGCAATGCTTTTCACCCTTGTACACATTTTCTCTTCTATGAAGGTACTTTTCCTTTATAAGATAAAAAAACATATGCCTGATAAACTGTGTATCATAGTTGTGCTTTACTAGCCAAACTGCATTAAATCTGAGACACACTGTTATTTTGGTGAAAATTGCAGTTATTAATTCTTTACGGCAACTACACACCCAATGTAATTCCATAAGTGGGGGTATGGGGAGGATGATATGCATGCAGATTTACCTCTGCTTCGTGAAGGTAGACATTTTTCCGATAGAAACCTTAACTCAAGTAAAGCATAATAAAATCATGTTTGGAAAGAAAAATATTGTATTGCAGAAGGGAACAATAACAACAATACGTAATACTATAATTGAGACCAAGTTATTTTTTGTGTTTGGTGCCCCCCCCCCCCAAAAAAAAAAGGCAAGTCTAGTGCACTAAAGCTATTGTTATGCATAGGGTCAGGGTAAGTGTCTGACCACAGGGGTCTATTGTACGCAGTCTTACCTTGCGTTTTTGCCAAAGGTTATTTTCAAGGCTTGAACTCATGTCCTGTTTGGTGTTCCAATCAATTAATTAGTTTCAAAAAATAAAATTGTCATACTTCAACTGATTTTTTAAATTTTACTCACCATCACGTCTTATCATGAACTTCAACCAAACATGAAACATGGCATATTGTAACACAGGAGTGGCAACATACTACTACAATAACTACTTAATAGTCCCACAAAGTGGAGACTAGGAATGGTAGATTGTACGCGGGTTGTTTTCAATAAACCCTCGACTCAAGGAGTTATGGCAGTACACCATCTTTGTAAAACATTTGTCTGAAGAATACCAACAGCATAAACGTCCACACACACATACACACCCCAAAAAAAGGGAAAACATCCAAAAGTCAACTGGACAAAGTTGTTTAGTAAAGAAAGACAAGGTAGAGGTCTCATTTTGTTTCATGTCGCGATGTCGTTCAATATTCATCTCAATTTACAACATAGACACATAACATACAGCCTTAGTCCACTCAACAGCAGATCAAACAGAAAATGATTAGTCTAACATTATCGCCTAAATCACCTCGTAGCAGTTCTTGCACTCATTGAGGTATGATAATTGGTGCTTCTGTCTTTCCGGTAAGAAGTATAAACGTCATCATACTGATTTGGTTCATTTGGATGACCCGTGGCTCCAAGTCCTAATCGTCCAGAACTATTCGATCCAGGTTTCTGCGGAATGCTTCCATCAGGATAAGTCCCAGTTTCCGGGTCAACTTGAAGGTTTGGAGGTGGAGGAATGCAAGCCCCTCCCTTCCGGACAGGAGAATCTCTCTCATAGTCACCATAATCGTTGGCTGAATCAGATTGTTTAATAGGTCCTTCTGATGGATTAACTTCTCCAATATCTCTAAAAAATTTAGACACTCTTTCAAGAATTTCAGATTCTGACACAGTTGAGGGTGGTATGACGGTGGGGATATCCAAGGGACTCATGGGTGAATAAGGTACCCCACTACCAATCTGCATTTTCCTAACCATACCAGGTATAAGACCAGGAGGGAACAAGGGGTATGGAGGTGGTTTTTCACCTACATTTGCAGTTGACGCTGGTGTCATATGAGCTGCCATTTGTAGATTTGCTGGTGGAACGGAAGATGGCACAGGCATTAACCCAGGAAATCCAGTAGGCGGAACAGCACTAGTATGAAATTGCTGGGGTGCAACAGATGGTATAATAGGAACTTGTTTGCCTTGATCAGCTAGATTTGCTAAACTTTGCTGGTCAGGCTTCCACTGAAAAGTACTCTGATTTGCTGACTGGTGCATTAATCCTAGGAAACCATAAGCAAAACCATAAGAAATACTAACAGGAGTATATTTCACATCTTGGTACACCTGACTCCAGCTATAAAGGCAAACATTTACCTGCTGCAGCAGAAGCATCTGGTGTGATTAGTTCCTTTGGAGGAACAGAAAAATTTGCAGGGTGCCCCCCAATCATCTCATTTTCAAGTGCGCGAATAGTATCTTGATCATAAACTTCCTTCGTACCCCAAAATTGTAGAATTTTTTGAAGCCGAGATTGATTTTCTTCCTTGTTTTGAGGGTTGTGGTATATCCTAGCAAGCATGGGACCCAAAACAGGCTTAAAAGCAAGTGCCTCATTGTCAAGCTCAGGAGGATTGATTCGTCGCTGCAAGCTGCACGATTCAGAAAATAAAATGAGAAAATAGTTGAGCATCATTTCCTTCAAAAAATAAAAAGTGTCTTAAAGCCAAAAAGTAAAAAAATGTAGGGATATTTAAGAGACCTCTCCTGAGGTTTCGCTTTGTAGCACTGACCTAAATATGATTTACGATATTATTTTTATTTCCTTTTCCTTTATTTTGATTTCTTTCTAATATTCTTTTCATAGATTTTATCATACTGTCAAAGATTGTGACCAGACTAATTTTCTCTTTCTGAAATACTCTTTGTTTTATTAATTCAATACACTATTTGGGCAAAAAGCACCCACATAGAAGAAGCATACCAAAAAGTAAAAAATCTACAAAGCAATATGGTTTTCTTCGAACAACACCCAATCTTCTATAGATAAAGAGAACAGTTCAGAGTGGCAAAAGTAAATTGTGCTCCAAAACCAACAAACACTAAATGCATCAAAATAAATGATGGTTATAGGCTAATCTAATCATCATAAAAAAGGTGATGTCGATAGGCTACTTCCTCATAGGGTTCTTACGTGCGCCCAGCACTACCAATGCTACCTCCACCTTCAAACTGGATATCGTCAACTCAGAATTCATTAGTTCCTGTTGATATCCAGTTACGATATCCAACCAGCTGTGACAAATTTCTACAAGCAAAGCCCAAGCATTTCATCCTAAACATCAGTGTGCACCATCTCCACTCTATTGCGCTACTGCCAGGTTTTGCTAAAGATATTATTCAAAAAAAGTGGCAAAGAGATTTATAGGTTGGTACAGAGAAAAGCATTAATCACAGGAATATGTGATGGTCCCTGTTCATTTTGACAATCAACAGTAATTTGAGTGTCTTCTTTTTTTACAATTTACAAGACAAACTAGATTTCTTTCCATCAATTTCAGATAGAGCGAAAAATTCACTATTTTTTGGCTTTGGGGTATGATGGAATAAAGCAAAATGGCTCTTTAAACTGTCTGCGCTTCTTTC
>JAABOM020000002.1:20978101-20992175 GCA_011800125.2 Solanum clarkiae
CTGAAAATGGGTATTAAACAAAGGACATAGTGGGTTAGGTAAAACCTATTTTGAGAGGAAAGATCTATCAAAGCAGAGGCCTCAATGGGAAAATAAAATGGAGCACCTAACAACGCATCTTCACAGACCAAGAACTACGAGATCACCCCACATCCTCAATGGATTATTAAATTTAAACAAGAGCAATGTTGTAAAGCATAATCTAAGAAAATTTCAGGAGTGAGACACAGGCAGAACATTGCCAAACTAACTTCAAACAACAGTACAATGAAATACAGCAAAATAAAGCAGTGGCCAGAAACCGGTGGCATACCTGAGTATCGTTTGCAAAATATCACTCCTTATATCACCACAATTCTAGTTATGTACAAAAATGGAAATGGAGATACTCATTAATGTCATTATCTCAATAAGAAACATGGAAGGACATTGAACAAGTTCTTGGAGTTGGTATTGCAAAAGATAACTCACAAACTGTCCATTAGAACTCAAGTTGGTCCTTTGGAATTGGATGCGTCAGTGTCTTTGGAAGATTTTGAATCTTTAGTTTTCTCCATGGTTTGTTGGATACCTTCTTGATATCCTTGTATGAAACTTTTAAGTGCATCTTTATATGCAGAAGCTCTCGTCATGTAAACTCGCTGCAGTGCTGGTCGTAGTGTCTCCATGCCTCCTCTTGCAGCCACAGCTAAGGATACAATGGGCAATAGTTTCATAACTTGATTAAGAAACGATTTCAACATGACCGAAAGGATCTATGCACTAATTAAAGAAAGTACAAGAAATATACAGTGCAATAAGCAAATGTTTTGCAATCGGTTATATGGTTAAGAGAAACTTTTAGATGGATAACACAAATAAGTATATCTTAGTTTCCAGCATATATTATTACAGAATTTTCATGAAAATCAGATACACAGCTTCTTGAAGCATGTTATAACAAAGTTATCGCAGAAAAACCAAATCTCATGACTAAGAGCTTGTTTGGATTGACTTATTTTAAGTGTTTTTAAGCCAACATAGCTTTTAAGCACTTTTGAAGTGTTCGGGTAAATTTAAAAAGTGCTTACAAGCACTTGGTTTTAAACTAATATGTTTAAAAAAAAAAAAAAGTAAGTCAAAAGCCAAAAGTCAATCCAAACAGATTCGAATTTCTCAAGAGGCTACGTGATTGTTAACACATAAAATCCTGAGGATAGTTTAAAGTAACAGAACTTTAAGTCAATCCAGGATATATTTTCAGCTTTAAGGGTTTGTGACAGAATTTTTGTGGATGAAATCGTTGGGTATATACAAGCTATGATTATCTGTGATTTGTGGAGAACATAATAGGATAAATGAAAATCATAGACCCTTAAAGCTATGCTCCCAACGATTAATAGGATCAAATTTAATAGGATAACATAGCTGAGTTTCAAAAACTAGGACCTTAGAGATTAGGTTAAAATTTAATAGGATCAAAATGGAATACACTTATTCAAGAATGTTTACACACCCTACTATGATTTTCCATCCAAGAAGACTATGTTGAAGGACGAGAAAACAAGGTGACTAGTAGAAATCCAGTTCTGAAAATCAATCTACAGGACAAATTATAACACTGGAATGAAAGAAAAATCAACTAATCGTATAAAAAATACAAGAAATAGAACTATAATAGCAAATAGCAGTTGTGTGCTTCGTTTAAGAAATAGAACTATAATTTCACTTTTCGTTTCAGGCCCTATAAACCTTGTCACTTTCTTGTACATTTTGCTTTTAACAGCACTGACTCCCACCATTCATATAAAGATATCATTTATACCAGAAAGAAGTAGGAAAGATGTCGTGGAATGTATATACAGACATATCGTTCACAATATGTTGAGTCAAACAGTACTTCCATTGAACCAGCATATCTACGGTAAGTCTCAGTGTATTAAATTGAAACAACAACAATTCTGTATGAAAGACAACTGATAAGATATTTTACCTAGATCCTCTAACGTTGAGGGTTCCTTCTCCTTTCCATTGGCATTTTCTTCACCCAACTTGCCTTCAATCTCACGCTTCTTTTTGTAATCATTGGGCCGAAGTTCAGGACCAATGTCCCTCACCCAGCTTGCAGCATAAAGCCTGGACGCTTCCTTAAGTATCTGAATGAAATTATCAAGATTAGACGGTAATTACTGATAAATGAACCATAATAATTCATTACCAGAGAAAATACAAATAAAACTCACTAGATAGCGCTCTTTCAAAGTTAGTTTCCTACGTTTTTTGACATGAGGAGGGTCCGGTAAAGATGAAGGAAAAGCAATCTCCTTCAGATCATATCGAACATAATCAGATGCTTTCCTCCAAACTGTCTTCAGCTTCATTTTGAGTCCTGAATTACCCTTGCATGTGTGCATAAACTCCACATTAGTACATGAACAAACAATATATACATACATCAGAAAATTATTCTTTTAAATAGGAAAAACTAGAGGAATTATTTTCTAATATAATACCCAAATAACCATTCCCAGGATCAGCAGGGGCAGAGCTACATTTACCCAAGAATGGTCAAATAAACACGCTTAGTCAGAAAACTTTTTCGAATATATAGGCTAAATATAGATATTTTGATATATATATATATATATATATATCAATTGTTGAACACCATTAATACAAAAGTCACCCACCCACGTTCTAAAAATATGAACACCCTTGACAAAAATGCTGGCTCCGTCATTGCTAGGACGCAATGTGAGAAATAAAAGATCTACAGAAAACTGGTTCTCTCGCTTACCCAAGAATTAGTAGTTTTTCATAACAAGACAGAGAAATTCAGTTTAACTTTGAAGGATCGAAACTACGCCACTAGACTTAAAGCAAAAATCATGATGGATCAAAATAAATCTCCTTGATCAAACCATCCTTCCTACGTTCATAGTTAAAATTAGTTCAAACATCCTAAGGTCATGTATGAGACTTATAACTGTTAAAACAGAATGCAAATGGAACTTCAAACAGATCGCCATTTTGCAAGTTCAATCATATAGACAAAATACAGGGATAATCTACATAAGGCTTTATTCCTAAACTATCATATTTAGTTCATGTCTGTTCATCTTCTCTTTCAGGCAAATTATCAAACACATTGTCATCACTAATAAAACGAAAAGGATTCTCATTGCAACAGCATAATTAGGCGAAATCTTAGCAGCTAAATTGATTAACTAACGAACATACATCCATTTCCCGTTTCCCCAATTTTTTTCCAAAAAGGTGCATAATCACTGCCGATAACTCACCAGTAGTGAAGCAGCTCCGACAGGAGATTACGGCCGCGCGGCGGACAAATATAGTGAAAACTTACAGTAGAAATGTAGAATTAAATTATTTCTGTAAAATTTGATAAACATTTATCAGTACTCCATTTCACAAAAGATTAACCAATTTAACTTTTAAAAATCAAATTTAGAAGATAAATAAGCCACTTGAATTGAATTTGGCTGAAGAAAATAAGGGGTTAAAAAGTGCAAAAAAGACAAAACAATAGTTTAATGATTACTTTTAGTTTTAATTATTTTATTTTTTGTAATTCATAATATTAAATAAAATTATTCTCTTTGTTTCAAAATAATAATCTAGTTTAACTTGAACAGAGATTAAAAAATTAAAAAAAAAAAACTTTTCAATATTGTAATCCTAAATTAATGTTATGTTACATGTATCAAAATGTCCTTTAATCGTGTTGCCTTAAACATGCCTCGTGTAAAGTTAAAATTAAAATTTTGTTAAAAGAAAAATTAGCTCATTCTTTTTGAAATAGACTAAAAAGAAAAATATGTTATTTTTTTTTGGAAAAATAACGTAACTAGGGAAACATATTATATATATTTATATTATACCACTATAGTTTGAAAAAAATTATAATTTATAGCTATAGTTAGAGTTTTGTTGTTATTTTCTCTCTCTTCTCTTCGTCTCTCTCCTCTCTCTTTGCAATTTCTTACTAGATATACAATTATATATGGTATACTAGCTGCATATATATAATTATTTTAACAAATATACATAATCAATTCTAACTAGATATACAATTATATATAAACAACAACAACAACATACCCAATGAAATTCCACAAGTGGGGTCTGGGGAGGGTAGAATGTACGCAGACCTTGCCGCTACTTCATAGAAGTAGAGAGGTTGTTTCCGAGAACCCTCGTCTCAAAACCCATAAGCAGAGAGAAACTAGATATGCCAAAGAAAGGGAATGAAAGGGATGAGAAGGGAAGGGCAGGGAACAACAATGAATAGCACGTACTAGTATGTACATATGGTAAAACAAAAACATCTGCTACAGACCATGAAAAGAAAAAGGAAAAGAATAGTACTAAAAGTGAAAATAATAGGAGGAATAACAATATGGAGAAAAGAAAACTAAATACTAAACTAGCCTGTAACTCTAATTCGCTCCCTCTCTCCTCTCTCTCTATCCCGCTGACCTCTCTCCTCCCTCTACCAATCTCGTTTACCATATATACAAATACATATGTATATTAGTTATATATACACAATTATTTTACAGATATACACATGTACATATAATTTGACAAATATATAAATACAATTCACCTTTCTCCTCCCTCTAACGATCTCGCTCGCCTCTCTCCTCTCCTCTCCTCTCCTCTCCTCTGAGTCACATAGCCAAAGTTATACCGTGTAATTATATAAAATATAGCTATTTGACCATATTAAGTTTCAAGCCTAGGCTATTTATGAAAATATTATTTTTTTTAATTTTGACTATAACCTATATATGACACTAGGGGTGGTGTGCCCGTGCTCAATTTCACACTATATATTAAGTTTATTGTAACTAATAAAATTTATGTTAAATTAAATAAATGAGTTCTTTTATACATATTGTGTCAATTTTAAGCACAATATATTTTTAAATATTTAAAAAATATTTATAGCTTTTTTGCTTGAGAGAATTTGAAACTCGAGACGTTGGCACTATATATGTAAACTGGTAAACGTTCATATATTAGATGTTATGATATATAGTAGGAAGAAGTTTAATTAAGCACTAAACTAATTAGCAGCAAATGAGCTGCAAGTTGTACTGTTGTACACTAATAAGAATAATTAAAAGAGTAAAAAAACTGAGGAAATTAAATGTTGTGTACATTTAAAAGAGAAGGACGAAACTGAGGAAATTAAATGTTGTGTTGTATTTAGAAGAATTTATAGGTAAAGCAAGTTGAAATAAACAAACATGTTGAGCCCCATTAGATAAATTAAAGGAGTTCAAATTTGGGTTAAGTTTCAAAAGAGGCGCAAGAAAGAAGATGGAGTAAATTTTTGTATAACCACCTCATATAATTTTGTAGCGCTTGAGCTATGATGTTGTATATCGAATTTTTAAATATTATTATATAAAAAATAAGAAATTTACAAAATATTGTATAGTGAATTTCTAACATCGTTTTAAATAATTAGTAAATTATATGATTAGAAAATTAAATTTGACTACTTAAATATAATATGTTATGAATTATTGGAGTTCGAATAATTCAGATTTGTACTGTGTACAGGGAGAAGGGCTCCTTATGAAGAATTTTTTCATACTCAAAACTTGAATTCAAAATCTCTAATTAAGGAAGGAATAATCTCATTCATTGTGCCCGCATCGTACTCCACAATATAGAAGAGAAGACTAATTTTTCCTTAAACTTGATATTACGAAGCGTGTAAATGCCCCAATTTGAGAAGACATAAAGACATTCAAAAATTCCTTTTAAACTTTAAGACAAATACGTTATGGTCACTTATGAATTAAATTAATTATTTTGTAAAAAAAATTCTTAAATATAAAAAATAAGAATATTTTTATAAAAAATTATAAGATATAAACTAAAATTTATAGAAGACTACAAAATCAGATCTTGCAATACTAAAAAGATAAAAATAACAATAAGTACAAAAGATAATGCAACTTCGGCAGTATTAGTTTTGGTCCCCCTTTCTCCCATCAATGTCTAGTGGAGAATTATATGAAGTCTTCATTATAAAATAATACTTCCTCCGTTTCATATTATAAAAGGTACTTATTATTTTAGATAATTATTAAAAAATTATTAATACATTAATAAATTTTATTATTTTATCTTTTATTTATATCAATATATATTAAATTAAATTTTAAAAAAATTCTAATTAATGATGAGATAAAATAGGAAAAAATAATTAATTTTATTCTACTTTAATAGGTGTCCTTATAATATAGAATAAATATTTATAAAAAAATACCCTTATAATATGGGACGGAGAGAATTACATCTTTTCTCCTTAAATCTAAAAATATTGGAGCACCATGAACAAATTAATTAATTTATTTTTAGTGCATTAATTATTCATAAGGGTCAATCAAATTCCAAGAGAAAAAATTTTGAAACAACGGCCGACTTCTACTATTATTCAAGTACGATTGATATTAAATAAATATATTTATTCGAAATAGCCTGACAAAAAAGGATAAAAAAATTGATCAAATTGTTGCTTTGATCTTTATAATTTTGGTTTTGGACTTTTTGTTTGAAAAAGATCCTACACTAACCAAACTTATTTTAATGAATAAATTATATAATTACATTTTCTTATTTATTATATTTTTTTATTATTTTCACTCATTTTTAAAAAGTAAAGAATTTTTTTTATTTGACATGCTCAATGGATTCTATTTTAAATATTAAATGCTAATACTTAAAAATCCAAGTTTGTTAGTAATTTTTGTATCTAAGATTGAATTAATGTATTCAGATTACTGAATCAATATATCTGAATTTCCATGTTTGTAAGAAATTCTTGTAAATTGAAAAAATTATAGGAAAAAATGGTAATTAATTACAGTATGTAATTTCTATAAGTTATACTATTTTGGTTCCTAAGATTGAGAGTCTCCACGTTTCACCCTAATATGGAAACTTACCTAAATATACTATATTTTAAAAAAATATTTATCATTTATAGTTATATAATTTTAATATATTTATATTGCAGGTGTAATTCAATTTTAACACATGTTATTATTTAAGAAAACAAACTTAATAGTACATTTTCATACACTTATAATATGTCTATATATATTGCATACAAGATTACTTCTATACATATTGTATATATCTATATTACATGAATAATTCGTTCTTAATACATGGTGCAACTTTTTTTTTTTTAACTAAAACAAGTATATTATATATATAATTTATTTTTAATACATAATACAATTACTATAAATGATGATTATTTTCTCATTATGATATTAAAATTTGAATTGCAGCTATAATAATAAGTACGTACATATATACATATATAACATATGTTCAATTTTAAAGAAAGTAAATCAGTCTATTAATTATCGAAGAACACACTAATACTTACAACAACAACAACAACAACAACATACCCAGTGAAATCGCACAAGTGGGGTCTAGGGAGGGTGTATTGTACGCAGACCTTACCACTACCTCCTTGAGATAGAGAGGCTGTTTCCTAGAACCTTCAACTCAAAACCCATAAGCAGAAATACCTAGAAGAACACACTAATACTTGTGGGCTCAAAATATTAAATTAACATTTCTATATTTTTGAGATTACTATTATGAACACAGTTACAGAAATACCCACTTTGACTTTATAAGTAAAGAAATCATTATTATGTACCTTTAATTTATTCAATTATTCAACAATTTGGCAAGTTGAAATATGTGATCTCACAGAGAAATGCATGAACCAACAGGGGTTCAACGCCCATTAACTTAAAATATCACAAAAAAAGACCCAACAATCAGTCAACCACTAAATAAACACAATTGTGAATATTATTTACACTGTGAGACACGTCGAAAACGACTTTAACATGTCATGATAAGTAATCTTCTAGTTTGACCATAGTCCTATTACGACGAAAGAATTATTTAAATACATAACTTATTTTGTTATATTTTTTTAAAAATTTTACTATTTAAAAAAATTATAAAAAATTTGTTCTCATCTATTTTCTGATATATCACTGTATGTGATGCAGTGGCGAAGCCATATAAGTATTAGGGGATTCGAAATCCTCTTTCAGCGAAAAATTATACTATTTATATGTTATAAAAATAATTTTTGTATGTATATATTATAGATGTCGAACCTCCTTTGATTAGTTCGTGTGTCTACAACAACAACAACATACTCAGTGGAATCCCACAAGTGGGGTCCGGAGAGATAGAATGTATGCAGATCTTACCACTACCTTATAGTCAGTTAGTAGTCGTGTGTCTACTTCTTAAAATTTTGAATCCATGTATAGAAAATCCTGGCTCCACCACTGAATCGTAATGTATCGATCGGACGCATCACTTTATGTGATGTAACGTACGTGATATATCAAGATGTTGAATACATCATTTTACGCGATATGTTGATTAGATACATCACTTTACGTGATTTATCGGGACATATATGATGTAGGATTTCACCAAATTTAAGAAATTTTTGTAATTTAAAAAAAAGTAAGTATAGAATATATTAACTGTATGCGATTTGTGTAATCTTTAATTTTTTTATATTTTGTCTGTTGATTTGACTTGAGACGAATTTTTTTTTAAATAATGATCTATCAAATCTTTGATAATAAAGCTCATCCTTTGACCTTGAGGCACACTTAATATTTCTTATAGTAACACATTAATTATTATACAATTTATTTTTTTTAAGAGAAAAAGAAAGAGGGTTACACAAGTAATGCATTAAAAAAAGAGTTGGAACAATGGTAGAATCTGCATGACGACTAATGATGTGGACTTTTTGGTGATTAATATGTATTATTTTCTCATAAGAAGTTTTACAATAAGATTTTTATATATGTTCATTCAAATCATAGGTTTAGGATAAAATTAAGAAAATAAATACAAGGCTAACGTTAAAACACCGGCAATTAAAAATGATATTGTGGAGCCCTACTTGTACTTCTATTATTATTTCATGAAGATCGTGTACGTAATTCCTCTAAAACTACCTCTAAATTGATATTTTTTTTAACTTTAATTTTATATTGACATAGTAAGAGTCAAGGTAATTAATTAAATTTTGAACATAGCTATTTATTTAGTTTGATATCAATTTTTATTATTATATTTTCTGTTCATACGTAATTTATTATATTTTACTTGATTTGAGATTCTATCAATTTTTTTTTTTTTTACTTTCATGAGTTAGGAGTAAAATTGTATATTCAAATTTACTTATTGAATTGTACTAAATATATTATTGTTGTGAATATTATAGTTATACAAGTATGTTTAGTTTAATAGTGAAATAATAATTAAAAAAGAAAAAATAACGTAACTAATCAAATATATGATATATATTTATATTATACCACTATAATTTGAAAAAAAAATAATAATTTATAGCTATAGTTAGGATTTTGTTGCTATTTTCTTTCTCTTCTCTTCCTCTCTCTCGCCTCTCTCCTTTCTCTCTCTATAATTTCTTACCAATGTACAATTATATATGTATATGAGCTACATATATATAATTATTTTGATAGATATACATATATAATTCGTCTCTCTCTACTCTTTGTCCTCTCTTGCTTGTTTCTCTTCTCCCTTTTCCAATCTTGCTTGTCAGAGATATAAATACATACGTATATTAGTTACACACATATAATTATTTGACAGATATATACATATAATTCGACAAATATATACAAATACAATTCGCCTCTCTCCTCCCTCCTTCGATCTTTTCTCCCCTCCAGATCACATAGCCTAGATTATAATGTGTAATTATCTAAAATATAATCATTTGACCATATTAAATTTCAAGCTTATGATATTTATGAAAATTTCCCTAATTAAAAATAGAGAAACCATCAAATATTAATTAAGATTAAAATTCACGCAGTGGCAGCGACTAACTAAATTTACGTAATTATTAAAAATACAAAGGGCATTTTCCCAAAAATTTTCACGTACCATTTGCCTGTGCAGGCACCTATAAATACAACAAACTTCAAAGTTCAAGCTCCAACAAGCCAAAATTCACAGTTCTCTCTGCAAAAATCAAGCAAATTAAATGACTTCCATCCTCCATAATCCACCATTCACCGGTGCTTCCGCCACCACAGTCACGGCGGAGGACGGCGGCACAACTGGTTTTTCCGATTTGCATCCGGATATCATCGAAGCTCATATACTCACTCGCCTCGACGGACCAACTCTAGCTTCCACCAGCTGTTCTTCCACCACGCTCCACCAACTTTCCTCCGAAAACCACTTATGGTCAGGTGTATGCCACTCCACTTGGCCTTCCACCGCCGCTGCTCGTATCAGCCACGTCATCTCCACCTTTCCCGACGGCGGTCACCGTAACTTCTTTTCTCAGTCCTTCTCTCTCCCTCTTTCTGAGAATAAGCAAATTCATGACTTAGAATCAGTCAATTTGTCGTCACTGAGATCTATAATGCATATAATCCTAGTGAACTTTTTTTGCGTGCGCATGTTTGATCGCAATCGGAAACTGTGGGTTCAACAGACAAATTCAACAGCAAACCGTTCATCTTCACCGTCGGAGTTAATATCGGCGGTCGACATACACTACAAAAACAAAGCGATTTTCAGTAGTGTGGAAGAGACTGAAACGACGTCGAGTTGGTTTCAATCCTCGCCGTTCAGAATCGACATGGTAGATCCAAAGGAGGTGATTTCAACGCCGATCAAACACCCGAACGATGACGACACCTGTACGGATCTGATTGAACACATGACGTTGAGTTGGATTTTGATTGATCCGATCGGACGGCGATCGATAAACCTCTCTTCCTTCAAGTCTGTTTCCGTACAACGGCACTGGTTAACCGGTGAAGTGCAGGTGAGGTTTACTTCAATCCTGACCGTTGATCAAAAGAGAGGTCACGTGCAGTGCGAGATAGTGGTCACGTGCGCTGGATCTGAGGTAGGAGAAATGCAGGTAAAGGAAGTGAGTTTGGAAGTGGAGGATATGGATGGAACTCATTTGAATGGAAGGGAGAGTTTGGTAATTTTACAAAAGGTGTTGGAGGGTAAAAGGGGAAATGGAACAAAAAGAGGTGAAATAGGGAGGAAAAGGTATAAAGAGTTTTTGGAAATGAGAAGGGAAAGAAAAGAGAAGAAGTTGAGGAGGGAAGGGGCATTAGATAGTATATGTGTTGCATTTGGGATATCAATTTTTGTGGCTTTTTGGTGTTTTCTATTTTGTTTGAGTAGATAAAAAAGCGAGAGAAAATCAAAATATCTATCGATCTATATATACAATAATAATAATATATTTAATATAATTTCACAGAAATTAGAAGGGGATATATATGTAGATCTTACACTTCAAAAGTTCAAAGAAGTAATAACCCCTAAAGAAGCTAGAGCAAGGCCCAATTCAAAAACGAAGTGAATTGTCGATTGTGTCATAGAGATCGTAATATCCACGCCCCAAATGTTCCCCCAAAAAATATATGCATCTAAAAGATTTTTCATACGATGACAATAACAACAACAACATACCCAGTAATATCTCACAAATGGGGTCTGGGGAGGGTAGATTGTACGCAGACCTTACCGCTACCTCATAGAAGTAGAAAAGCTGTTTTATACGATGCTCTGATGAAAAAAATATTTTCGATAAATACTTAACTCAAGTAAAACATTTGAAGGCATATAGGAAAAAGGAATATAATGGTGAAGAAGCAAAAGAAATGCTAATTAGATAGAAGTAATAAAAATACTTGGAATTATCATTTAAGTGTATATATTAGTACCATATATATTTATAATTAGAGGATAGGAAATAGAAAAAATCAAGAATGCAGCAAATACTACCCTCCTCTATATTCTAATTATGTGTAATAGTATCCTTTTTAATTTATTAAAAAAATTCAGATTTTTCTTTTTTATAAATGATATGACTTTCAGTTAAGCATTTTATTTTTGATAAGATAAATTATTATAAATTTTTTTTAATTTTTTTTCTATTTTAGATGTCTGATTAAATATTGTTCATAGTAAAAGTGTCAATGGTTCGATTTAGACGATTATTTTGTAAAATTAATATCATATTAATTTTATTAATTTTTTAAATTATTTTATTTTATATAATCAAAACTAGACTATTAAACCATTCCATCATCTCGATTTTTCTTTGGTAATACAATTCAATTTTTTTCGATGTTTTAGAATATATACAAAAAGAAAAAGTTAGAACATGCTACATGTATACTTGTGTATGATTTAGGCAAAAACTCTTTAGACATGTTCATCTAATCATTTTATAGAAGCTAAGATAAAAATATAAGTTAGATTTATACAAAAAAAAAAAAATCAATCAAGATGAAATTCAGGAATTGAGTCTATTTAAATTAAGTATTCAATAGGCGAAATTCAAATCATACGAAATAAAAAATATCTAATAACTCGTAATTTGTTATCCAAAATCATTGAAATAGCTTTTATAGTAACTTACCAAACTAATTTAGTTTTGATCGAACTAGTACAAAAAATTTTAATTTTATGACTTTGGATATTAACGATATTAATGCTTGTAGTTGGCTAGTCGCTTCTATCGCTCCAGATTTAAGTAAACTATTAATATTTGACACATATGTTGTTCGCAGTAGTTAGATATTTTTTTGATCAATTTTTATAAAATAAAATCTTGTCTAATTATTTGATAATATCATAGATTTCTATATATTGAAAAAGAAAAAAGCTTTCATTTTATTTTTAAAAAATCCTAAAAAAAATCAGTTCGATTTGATCATTTTCTTTTTCTTTTAAGATAAAAGATACCAAATCTTATGTCACTAGTGTACAATTTTCAAAGAATATGGACCATCAATTAATGAAAAGCAAAGTATTGTGAGAATTATTTATGGACA
Organism: Solanum clarkiae; assembly: GCA_011800125.2. Lineage (NCBI taxonomy): Eukaryota > Viridiplantae > Streptophyta > Magnoliopsida > Solanales > Solanaceae > Solanum > Solanum clarkiae. The sequence continues at coordinate 20,991,040 of JAABOM020000002.1, forward strand.
TGTCAATTTCACTTCGACAAAAACAATGTTGTATAACACATCACTATTTCCCTATTACAATTAATAATGTCAGGCAACTTGAAAGATGTTACCTTTATATATATATATATATATATATATATATATTAAGAGAATCGTAGTTGTTATTTTTTGGGTGCGCATAAGATAAACTTCCACTTTTATGCAATAGCTCGCAAATCACACAGGAGAGGTAACCCGTACTCGATGCGACGAGCTCAATCGAAAAGGCAAACCCATTGCTTTCGCTGGCAATGAATTTTGAACTTGAGACCTCCGAGATGAAAGCATCAAGCCCAAACCACTGGGCCACCCTGAAGGGTGAAAGATGTTACATTTTGAAAGTTAAAAAGATCACCACCAAATTAATGTATAGCATCACCAAGAAAATTTGCTTTTATGGAGACATTTTTTATGAGGGATAAAATACAAACACTATCTCTTATGGGGTATTTTTGAATATAACTCGAAAATTTCTTCCTTGGCACCACTTACTAATGACTCAAATATTTATTATCGTGCATAGCAATTTCATGAAAAAAAAAAGACTATTTAAGGAAGTAACCCTTAAACTTTAAAAAATAAATTAATGTTATAAATTTATTTTTAGATCTCTTTTAGATGCAAAATCATTAAAATTATAATTAATTTTATTTATTAATTCTTTTTAATTGATCATATAATTATACTTCAGATGTGCCAAATTTCTCTAATAATTCTCTATTTTATATGAAATAAAGTACTTGCTCAATATTTTCATCTAAAAAAATCTATAATGTATAATTGCTAAAAGAACATGAGGCCCCTCAAACATAAGAAGCTAAGGCGCTAAGTTTTCTTTTAACTCTATCGAGTCACCCCTTCTCCTTGCCTGCACAAAACTTGTAAATAGATGCCCTTTGAACTTTCTTAGTATGAGAAAAGTACATTTCAGGCTCCATAAGTTCACATGGAATTTTGTTTGGGGGTCAAAAGTAGGCTATTCTTTTTCTTCTTTTCCCCGAAAGTAACTTTTTTCCTAAACAAGTGAATTTATAATTATATAATATGCCATCTACCTACTCACCCCCCCCCCCCACCCCCCCCCCCCCCCCCAAAAAAAAAAAATTCAAGGCAGG
>JAABOM020000002.1:21012587-21028402 GCA_011800125.2 Solanum clarkiae
TTTTGCTTTATTCCATCATACTCCAAAGCCAAAAAATAGTCAATCTTTGGCTCCATCCGAGATTGATGGAAAAGAAAATAGGCTAAAAGTGCAAAGAATGGAAAAAGAAAAGGAAATTTACATAGATGTATTAGATTCAAAAAATATTTATCATTTATAATAATAATAAATTATTTTTATATTTATATTGAATGGATGATGTATTTTTAACAAGTGTAGATTAATATTAATTAAAAACGATCATTTTTCCAAAAGAAAAAGGCCCATCCAGCATTTCATCAAAATAAAGAAGAGGCCCATTTATGAAATTCTCACTCTTTCTGGAAACCCTAGCTATATAAACAAAGGCATAGACGTTAAAGTCTCTTCATCAGCTACTCGCTCCACCATTACAGCTAGGGATTTTCAAGCTTCAGTAGCAGCTCGCCGGCAAATCAACCGAAGCTATGGTATTATCTCTCTCTATTTGGAGATATCTGTTTTAATTTAATTTTTTAAAATTAATTACTGTGTAATTAACTGAATCAGACTCGTACAATGTTGATTGCTATGAAAAATTGAAGCGTAGTGGAAATGTACTGGCAATAATATAATTTTTCAGCTAGATTTGAATGCTCAGATTGAGATCTTTTAGTGCTTCGGCAGTAGGTAAATTTATATCGACAGTGGTTAAGGCAGAAATTTCGTCAACGGTGTCCATGATTTAATACATATGTATAAAAAATAATTTTTGACATTTATATTCAGCATAGTTTTATATATGTATGACCATTTGGTCGATCTAGCTACACTGACGGTCTTAAGTTTGGTGGAATGGATGGTTGTTAGTCATGTCTATGAATTTTGTTTCTTCTTTTTTATTTTTTGAAGTTAGTATTAGTAAAATTTATGCTGATTGATTTGTATTGGGTTGATAGTCGAGGAGAAAGACCAGGGAGCCCAAGGAAGAGACTGTTACCCTTGGTCCAGCTACCAGGGAGGGTGAATTGGTATTTGGTGTTGCTCACATTTTCGCCTCTTTCAACGACACATTTATTGTGAGTTCTTGAGGTTTTCCCCCTCTGTAGTTGTTTTGTTTCTACGGAAGAAGCTGTATACTTGTTAAATTTGGACTGAATTTCTACTTGTATGTTAATTGCAGCATGTGACTGATTTGTCTGGACGGGAAACAATGGTTCGCATTACTGGTATGTACTTTGTAATGTGGGAGTTGTTTACATTTGTGTAATATCTTTTGTTCTGTATTTTATCATCACTGAGTCAGTGAAAACCTTAACGTTACCAGTCATAAAATGAATTTAACAACCCCATAGTTTGCTGAGTATGCTTCTCCTATTTTCAAGTTTGCTGTAGCATAGATGACTTTACAACAACAATAGTTATGCCTCTGTTCCAATTTACTTGTTGTCAACATTATGAATCTTCACTAACCATGTTACTTCATTTAAGCTCGTCTCTTGCAAATATAATGCAAAATAATAATTAAAATAAAAAGGACTAGAAGATCTTTATACTTTTTTATGGATAATAATAATTAAAATAAAAAGGAGTAGAAGATCATTATACTTTTTATGGATGTATAATTAACCGGAAAGGCTAAAGAACTCCTAGAAATGCGTTGGTCAGAAAGTAAACGTGTTAGTATGACAAACCTATACCAATAGGTATAAATTGTATGGCTTTTTCTTAACTTTCCAAATTCAATTGATAAACACATAGCATCCCGTTATTTGGATCTTCCTTATAGGGAAACCAGTTTGGAGGAGTTATCTTTTCATTCAGAGCTGTTCTGCTTTACAGGTGGCATGAAGGTTAAGGCTGACAGAGATGAATCTTCTCCTTATGCTGCTATGCTTGCAGCACAAGATGTTTCTCAACGATGCAAGGTTAGAGATATTGCTCAGTCTGATTTTGGAGTTCTTTACTTTCACCATTTTTCTGAAATATTAATTCATTATGCACTATGTGCCTCATTTTAAGCCACTGGAAGGAAAAAAAACAGTTTTATATCCAATTACTTATGATAGGATTGCAACAGATTGGGCTTGTTAGAAAAGATGTTAATGAAATGTGAAAGATTTTAAGCTTGAGCTCTGATGTGTTACTGACAGACTTTCATTTTTCATCAAGCTTGGCATATTAGTTCCAAAATTTCAGTTTTTTGTGGGTTTTGAAGTAACTCATAGATGCTATTGTGAAAATCTGAATCTAAATAATGAATTTTCAGTCCTATAGTCCAAGATGCTTAGCTGTACCTTTTTTAAACATCTCGTGCTATTTAAGAAAAGGAAATATTTTGTTGAGTAAATGATATGTAAGAAATGTTGTTCAGGTGATAGGTGATTCAGGGTTAAATCACTGTCAAATTGTGTGACTGTCATTTGGAACATTATGTTACCTATACGCCTTATTATTATTGTTGTGCAGACTACATCTAGGCTGGAGCCAGATGTTTAAATAACCAAAGTACTGTCAAATTTAATCTCAAATTTTTGAGTGGAAGTCTAATTGTTTGATTAAAAAATTTCACATCAGATTGAACACGAAGATTTCAATGTCATTTCTACTGCCTTTTTATGTTCTGAGGTTGACATAATAAGGGAGTGGTAGCTTAACTGATCACATTTTTTCTTGCGTCTATAATTGCTTGGAAGTCAGGTTGATTTGCAACTCACTTTTGTTAATTTACAGGAGCTTGGAATTAATGCTCTTCACATTAAGCTTCGGGCGACAGGAGGGAATAAAACCAAGACTCCTGGTCCTGGTGCCCAGTCTGCTCTTAGAGCCCTTGCTCGTTCCGGAATGAAGATTGGACGCATAGGTAAAACCTCGTTAATTGTTGAATAGTTCATCATCTATATGGTCTATTGCTTTCGAATTCTTTAATTAACTATCTTGAAATGGAAACCCTCTTTAAAGTACTTTTTACTCTATTTTGTCAGAGGATGTTACTCCTATTCCCACCGACAGCACTCGCAGAAAGGGTGGTAGAAGAGGAAGGAGGCTGTGAATTCTTCTCAGCAACATACATGCTGTATGGCAGAGTATTTTGTTTAAGGAGGCAACTTCCTTTGTGTTTTACAACTTAGTTTTAAACATTTTGGAGCCTTTTTCAATCTTGTGAGATGGAAAATATTTTGTTGAGTTGGATTCACAAGTTGTCTTTATCGTTATTCTCATTGGAAAGTAAGCTTTTTGTTGCTGCGTCTTGCTTCTTTGGTGACATTGTGATCTATATGAAAGGTATTGGAGACACTAGAGATATAACATCCGGAGTCCAAGACATACCAATTGGTTAGAACAATCAATATTTGCAGTGAAAATAGCTTTTAGTCTAATACTAGTCTCTTGTAGTGATGATATGACATTATGATGTGAGTAATGGACCATGCCTTTAATGTGGTTATGATTTATATTGATAGAGCAAAAGTCTGATCAAATACGTATGGAACCAACATCAACATTAAAATAGGCCAGTAAACAAGTATTTTATACATAACATTTATGCTTCGTATGCCAAGGTTGTCCATAGCAAAAGAAAAACAGATGTGTGTTTAAGAATTGTGGACTATACTACATGTTCAGTCAGCGGATTTGTCAATTTAGAAAATAGTCACATGGTTTTTGGAGACTTGTGACATGGGTGTTTGGATTAACTTATTTTTTTGACTTTTAGCTTTTAAGTAGTTTTTAAGTTTTGAATGTATTTGAGTAACACAAGAAAAAGTATAAAAATAGGCCAAAGCCAAAAGTTGCGGGTTCTCGACTTATGACTTTTGACTTTTAATTTGTAAGTCACTTAAAATAAACCAATTCAAACACGTCAGTCAGGGGATGTCTTTCAATTTTAAGAGACATAAGTGAATGATTTGCAACAACAAATAAAAGAAGATGAATATAGATACTACATGAAATCTACTTGTAAAAGAGTTACCAAGCTTGCCAACATCAAGTGTTTTAACTAGTTTTGTTCTACTTGAAGAAAGTCAACAAGAAACATTCTCAGGCTTGAGGAAAGTTTGAATTTGTTGTCCTTACACCTAGGTTAAACAAAAGCTTGCTGATTGTCAAAAGGCTGAGGGAATTGTGTCTTATGTCACAACTTCAAGCCCCGCGTGAAATGAACTAAGTGAAAGATAGAAGGGTGGGCTCATCATTGTCTATAGTTAGCTCAAAGAGTTGGCTTTAAATAGATTTTTCAATCATAACAAAAAAGAAATTGCACTAGGATATTCATCCCATTCTTAATTCAAGAAGACATTTGATCAAATATATGGAAAGATTTTTATATTAAAAAATTGCATCATTCATGAATAAATGCAAGTTAAATTTCTATACTTTCTTTGTTTGAGACATGACACAATGATTAATAAGGTAAAATCCTGACTTTTTTTTTTGGGCCTAATTTATGCTATTCTCTCCAACTTTTTAGGGCAGCTTAGCATTAGCCATGCTCCAGGCATTTAAAGTCTCAATTGTGATTGCCTCCTTGCCATTGTTGAAGGCAAATAAATGTGCTTTGTCAAATATCGCTAATGTTGGATAAACTCTTGATGTAATGCATGTTTTTCCTCGAGCACCAAAACTTTCTACTACTGAATGATCAATCTGCAAATATAACCAAAGTGTTAAACGCGCGAAATTTCTAACATAAATTAACAAAGAATATGAGAGAAGAAAGAAAGAAAGAAAGAGAGCTTACCAAACTTCTAAGAGACAATTTCTTGTTAGCTAAATCTACATCCACATACCCAGCAGATGATGGTTTATACATAGTTGTTCCATTCTTTAGGGTTGACCTGGTGACAACATTTGAAAATAAAGAAACAACTCAATTCAAGTTGAATAGCAATATCGCTAATTTACATATTTTTCGTTTCAGAAAAAATGTCATCTTTGTATACAGAGCAGATGAGAAAACGAACCTTGACGCATCAGAGCACATGAGAACCTTGTATTTGTCTTGCGCCTTGAAAACTCTGAAGAAAACGGGTGTGTATTCCTCTAAGTTTTGAGAAGCCAAAGTTAGAAGCCCAAAAGGTCCAAGTCCACCTTCAACCATTGAACCCTTAATGGCGCATACATCTTGCGCGTAAAGATCAGCCCAACTAGGATCAAATGGCTCCGCCTTGTCCAAACTTGCGAATGAGAAAATCACTTCAACATCAGCCTGCAATTTTCAAACTTAGTTTGTCTCTTCATTTCTCAAATAAATAAAATCCAAAAGGCGAGAGAATTAAACTAACCTGTGCAACTGTGATTCCTTTGATTTCAATTTTTCCTCCCTTGTTCAACTTTTGATTGTTTACTTGAACCTTTTTTCGTCTTAGAGTTTCTAATTCTTCGATAGGCCATTGAACCAACTGCTTTCCATTAGGATCAAGCCATATTTTACGAGGAATAGGGTGAACTCCGGCCCATCCTTTTCTCACATCGTCATCAACAGTATCTGATTCATTAGCCCAACCCAACAAAATTCTTCGAGTTTTGCTACTATCAAAGAATGTCTTGGACGCATAATAATTACCATAGTCGAGTCTCAATCCTTTCCATCCATCAATAGAAGTATTATCCGGAAAGTACCTATCTTTTTTGGTATCATAAGTACCAACTGTGTAGTGGTCAAACCTCGTAACATCAAAACTAACCTTAAGAACATGCTTAATGTTCGCGCCATTATATGACGTGTCCAAACCATCTTTACTTTTCAATGACACTGGAAAAAAATCCGGGCATTCCCAGTTTCCAGTGCCATCAGATGAATGAAGTGGGTGTTTAGCTTTGGTCCATTTCAGGAAGTCTTTACTTCTATACATTATAACTTTTCCTCGATGATTCCTCACACTCCCAATCAACACTCTCCAATGACCATCTCGGCCCATCCAAGCTGTCGTTGGATCGCGAAATTGGGTTTTGTTGATGGTTGTGTCAGCAACAATTAATGGATTGTTATCAGGCTTGATCCACTTACGAAGATATGGATCGGAGATGTTAGCCGGGATTGCATAGTTTTGGACTTGTGTTTTGTTACCATCCACAATTCCGGTGTACAGGATGACGGGCTTGTTGTTTAGCATAGTTGTTGACCCGGACCATGTACCGTATTTGTCAAATACTTTGGACGGGTAGATCGCGGGCTCAAGCGGGATCCAATTGATCAAGTCCTTTGAGACTGAATGAGCCCAAACAATGTTGCCCCATACTGCTCCTTTTGGGTTGTATTGGTAGAATAGATGGTAGAATCCATTGTAATACATTGGCCCTGTTAAGAGAAAAAATTGTCAGGTCTCACCTTTCCCTGACTCCACTTGTAGAATTTCACTGTTGCTGTTATTTTTATGAACAAAAACAAGTATTTGTAAAGGAAATTTCTGACTTACCATTTGGATCTGTTGTTTGAACCATCATGAAGAAACCATGAAAAAAAAGAAGAAAACAATTGAGATTGATTAGTCAAAACACAATTAAATGCAATTAAACTATACTTATAGCAGGAAATAAGAGCTTATTGTAGAATGTTAAAATCAGAACCCAAGGGAAGCTGGCATATGGACAAATAGTACATGGAATAGGAGAGGTAACCCGCACTAGGCCCTGTGTGACGAGCTCGACCCAGAAATCAAATTTTACTTTTGCTGGCAAGGAGTTTCAAACTTGAGACTTTCATTACCTTTAACATGAAAGTTTCAAGCCCAAACCACTAGGCCGCCCTAAAGGGTATCTTGAAGTTTTGATTGATAAGTTTTCACTATCATTGAGAAATACAAAAATGTTGGAAATATAAAAAGTTTAGTGTTGTTTTTTTTCTAGTTGAACATAGAAACCTACCCAATTTTCTTTGTAAGTTTCCAAAGGGAACAATTCATGCAAGGCCCACAAACCTTTCTCCAAGTAAAAAAGGGGACAAAAATTAAAGAGAGACAAGAAATTTATGACTTATTATACACAGAGAATTCTAAATGCATGGGCAGATCTATCATTAAAGTTACTATTCAACGTACCTCAATAGCTTTGACTCTAGTTTAAAAATATTTAATACGTATAAATTAAATAATTTATTCAGAATTTAGTAAGTGAAAATGATTGTAGTCCATAATAAAGTTCTAAAATTTAAAATTTATAAATTTCTACAATAAAAATGGAATTCCCTCGTTCATAGCCAAATATTTATTAATTTTTTTAAAAATATATATAGAGTCTGAATAAAAATTACTATGCTTAATAAATTCATATGTAAAATTTTAAATTTGCTTAATTCATAAATTTAAAATTCTAAATTCGTTTTGAGCAGAGACAACATAATCAAACAAGAAAAATTAAATGAACACAAAAAGACGAGCAGAAATTTGATAATCGACGTGCCCGAAGACCGAAGACTTTCCTACAAGTTGCCAATGTTGTCCAAAAACATTTGGACTTTTCTTTATTCCTCAAATATACATATATAAAAGTTAATTAAAAAAATTATTATTTTTTAAAAAAAGAAGGTCGTTTTCTAGTTCTTTATTATTATTTTGCTTTTTCTCATGATAATAACAAGAAGGATTATATCTATTTTTGTTATATTAAGGAGTATATATATTATTATTAGTTTTATACTTTTTTTTTCTTTCAAAATTATACATGCTGAATTGTCAAGAGAACAAATGAAATCTAACCGATAGAGTCATTTATGTTTTTAATTTAAATTTCGTTTTCAACTTTACGTCACATATTTTGGCTTTCTATATGTTTTCACGTACTTTTGGGCTTTATAGCTTCTGTATCACCTTCACATGTTTTATTATATACTATTGGTTCAGATTCTACCACCAACCCATGTACCTCACCTGGTTGGGGGTGGGTGGTAGAGTTGACTATACTATATAATATATATTATCTTTTTCCATCTGATCTTACTTAATATCATTTGACTTGGTACGATATTGAAGAAAAAAAGGAAAAAAGCTTTGAAATATATGATTCAAAAACATATTGAAATATTTGTATGGTTATAAATCATTTCATTAACAAAAAAAATTAAATTAAATTAATTTTAATTATAATAAGTCGATATTTTTCTTTGAACGGATTAAAAAAGGAAAGGGAGTAATTTATTTATTATCTACTCTATTTTTTTTAATCACACGTCACATGCATTAAGTCCAATTTTTCTCACGTTAAGCCTCAAATTGGCCACATATTAGCTGTCTCAGAAAATACATCATAATACGATAAAGTTGGCATTCTTTGAATTTAATCAACAACGACGTAAAAAATATTTATATAATCAAATCACTTATTATAAAATAATATATAGTAATTATATTGTAAAAAAACGAAGAAGAAGAAGAAAATTATATACTTAGGAAAAATCTTTGACAATGTCATATTGTATAAATTATATCATATTAGATTAATATTTCCTATCATATTAGATTAATCTTTCAAACAAAAACAAAGCAATTATTTTAATAAGTAGAAAATGACAGGTTAACTCCTAAGTTTTGAGTAATAAGTTGATCACTTCTTGTGAGTTGTTGTATATATTAATATTTATTTATATATAAGTTACCCAAAAGAATATTTATATATTGAAAGGCAAAGTATTAATCACTGTACTAATTATTAATATGAAAAATCTACTTGTCATGGGCAACATGTAGTTTCATTAAATCAAAAGCTGGCAGTGTTATTAAAAATAGACCAACATTTCCAGTCAACCTAACCAATCAGCAGGCAATAATTACTAAATTAAAAAAATGATACCAATTTTATTATATTGTTCCTAATTATTTTTTTCGTCGTTCATTTTTACAAACCTACAAAATGTATACATGTAGATACTTTGAAAGACAAATACAGTAATTGAAGTAATTTTGGCCTAACTCCTATGGCCGTAGATAACTTTCTAGCTTCGTCTGTAATAACAGATTTGGCAGAATTCATAACTTTTGGGGCCTGAATATTATGTTCATATTTTAAAACTTATTTTTCACTGCAAAATTTAGACATGAAAAACGTACCGTTGATCCAGTTTTTAGGAGGTTGAAAATGATAACCCGTTCTGTGTATTTTGCTGACATCAACATCGCTGCTCGTAGATTGCAAGTGCATATAAACTTTGTGAGAAGCATCAACAAATACTCCATTGTTGATTAAGAAAAACAACAAAATGATAATTGGCAAACCCCAAGGAGAAAATTCCATCTTAATTCTTTTTGGTGTGTTGGAGAGAAAGAGAGAGAATTGATATGAAGAATAAAGAAAGGGTATGAAGAGTATTTATAGAGAAAGAAAACTTCATGGAGAATGAATGGATAATTTTAAAACGACTTGAGATTGGTTTACATGTTGAACAAGGAGTAGACGTTGAATATTAGTTCAAAGGTTTTGTCAAACTGAAATTGAGCGGGTTAAAATTCGATATTTTTTTTGAGGTAAGTACTTTTTAAAAAATAATTATTGGTTATTTTAATTATATTATGATAAATTTGTACTTGTATTAAAAGTGAATTATGCATGCAATATAAATGAAATATAAGTGTTTAAAAATATATTGTATTTGTTGGTAAGAAATTGACATAGTGTGGATTAAAGTATGCAATAAATATATTATCCACTAATAAAATTTATATTATATATGTTTTACAAAATAAATTTTTTAATGTGTATTAAGATTGTATTATAAGTATTCAATAAATTTTTTTTGTTATTCTATGATGTTTTCTTATCAATTTTAATTTTAACAAATTAAATTTTAATCCTTCTTTTCTCACTACTTTTCTCCTTATGTCCACCTTTTTTTTCTCTCACATGGCTTTTGCCATTTGTATGTATGCAAGTTTGCATTCCCTCGGTCTCATTTTATTTGATATTTTTTATTTGATATGATATTTAAAAAAAAAATTAAAATTTATAGTAAAAAATCATTCTTAAATATTTGTGTGGCTGAAAATTATTTCATTAAGGTTAAAAATAAAATTTTAAAGGAAAATTATTTTCAATTAGCATAAGTTGACATTCTTTTTAGAATAGACAAAAAAGAAAAGGTGCCACGTAAAATGAGACATAATAGTTGATTGAGTCTTTAAAAAAAACTCAAAAGTTTTAAATTTGAGTTTTCATATAAAAAACTTAAAATCTTTTGTTAAAAAATATTTTTTTTCAAATAAATATTAAAATACAGGAATTTAAATTAATTCAATTCTTACACAAATAATAAATATTAAATTTTTTTAAAAAAAGTTGACGTGAACTTTTTTCGATTATTTTTTCAAATAAACATGTCACTGACATAGGATCACGGTACATTACATGAATATTTTTTTTGGGAGATTTTAGTGATTGTGTTGTGATCCATTTGTTTCCATAGTTCGAAGTGGTAGCATATAATTAACTCTATATTTTAACCAGTTTATTTTTTGGAAAATGTACTTTAATGTTAAGCAGTAATTTTTTTTCCCTCTTTACTTTAAGGAGCAATAAATACTTCTTTCCTCATATTAAAAATGACGAATAATTATAATACTACTCTACTTTCTTTTTTGTTGTCATAGTATTTTTTTTTAGAATCCATCGATATGAACTTTAATATTTTAAGATGTATTTTTTGATCATATTAATATGAAAAAAATTATAACTTGTAGTACTTTTTTCATATAGTTTTTATATATTTAAATTTTTATTTTCAAATATGAAATTAATGTACTCTAATTTGACTTTAAAAGTTAGTTGAACTGACCCCCAAAAATGTAATAATACGACAATTAAAAAGGAATGATAGGAGTATATTATTTCATCTATCTCGATGACTAGTTCAGATTTCAAGAGTCAAATTTATTTATTTTGATTGTGCATTTAGATATACAATCTGTAAAATTTTAAAAAAATAATTTACATATTTTAAAATTAAATAAAAAGTAGTAGTATAAGTCTGAAGAATTAATAAATTAAAATATTTAAAAAGTATGTCAATAAATCACTAGTGAATTTATTTTCTTTAAATTGGAGTGTTTTTTTTTTTTTTTAATCGGATGTCCCTGAAGGGACCTTTAAATTGGAGTTCAATTTTATACTTTTTATGCTTTTGAAGACATCCAATAAAAAAATCATTTGTTATATTGCAATTTTTCAACAATGGTGATGAAATTATATAACAACCACATGTAATACTCCTATCGTGGTCAACTTAATACAAGTGTGAAAACTTTCACATTGGCCCTTATTAAAGACGAGAGCTGTTTTTAATAATATTTGGACAATTTTCGTTTTTAAGCTAATTTTTTTAGTTAAATTAGATCTTAAATTTATTTCTTTACATGATCAGAGCAAGTTCATCTTGATTCTCATTTTTGATGTTTGCCTCGATATGTATTAAATTGTTTTGCACCAGATGTTAAATTTTGGGTTTACGGGGAGTTGGGGTTGGGGAAAGAGTCTCACATTAGCCATTAAAGGGATACATAGTTTGGACAATTCTTATTTCTTGAAATAACTTTTGAAATTGAGTTAAGATCAATATCTTTGTAATTTTATTGGCCAGAAATAATTAAAATGATAGCTAATTTGACTTCGAAACCTTTGCCTCCATTTCATTTAATTTTACTTGACTTTAATTCTATACCAATACTAAACGTTTCATTTTACTTGTTCATTTTAATAAATCAAAAGAGTTATGTTATTTTTTTTGTTGAGAAATCAATTAAGGAACTTAATTAAGAAAAATTAAAACGACAAATCCTATGAGATATTTGGCAGTTGAACACCTAAATAGAAAATAAAAAACATAGTTAATTAGAGTACGTAATCACAAATTCTTGGTACATATCTTAATTTCTCCAAGCGTGTAAATGTTGAAAAAAGTTAACCTAATCTTTATTTTCTTACGTAGAAAACACTTTCTTGTACCTTTTTTTTCAAATTACGTGAATAAATAAATATATACTAGTTTAGCTAATATAAGTATAGTTTAAATTGATTATGACTTGCGACAAATATCTAGCTGTAATTATAGTTTGAGTTTTATATAATTCGCGCAATTTATATAAACATTGTGCGTGAATCAAATTGTTTAGTGAAATATATAAACACTGTGAATCGTACGAGTTATACAAATATTACGCATGAATTGTATAGAAAAATATATAAACGTTATACAAAAACTGCAAATTATACAAATGTATACAATATTACGCGAATTACAAACTCTACTATAACTACATTTATAAAATTTAATCATCCAAATTATAGCTGTGGAGCATAATTAAACTTTATATATTTATTATTTATGAAATTTACTTCCTTTTAAATAGTGCAAAATTGCAGTGTGAATTTCAATAGTTTTTTTTTTTTAAATTTTTTTACTCATGATTGGTCAAAACAATTTGATTATTAGAAAACAATTCAAAAATGAGTACTTGAAGAGTCAAAAGTCAGAGGATAAAGATAGAACTTAAAAATTGGGCTTGATTTGTCAACATTTTTTTTTTTCCTTTAAAATTACCGCCCCTAATAATCATGGAAGGGACCAGTGAGCAATTGACTATTTTAGCCTATAGTTTTCTTCCCTTCATATTCAATACTCGAGTTTATTTTATTTTTTTTAAAACTCGGTTACTTCAGATTCACATTATAAAAAATTTATTATTAAAGATTTCGACACTCATTATAAGAAAAGACCACTCATGGAGAATTCGAGATACGCCTGATTAAGGTGAAAGAAGTAGAATGATAATTGAGTGTCGATCATATTTTGATATACATATTTTACTATACAAATTTGATAGAATTCAATAAATATCTATTAAATATCTATATATATAATAAATTGTGAAGTTAAAATTATAATGTTAAGAACTAAATGACAAACGAGGAATCGCTAGAATCCATAAATCCGATCAAATACTCTTTACCTTGATGGGGATGAGGCTCCTCGAATCCAAATGATTTCTCCTTTTTCTCTTAACATATTCTAGTTAGGACTTAATCGAGGGATCAATAGACTCCAACCCTCCATCCCTTTAAAGGATCCCATTATCACTCTCATATCCAGTTTATTCTAGATTTTAAGATGCTACCCATGAATTAGCTATCGCAACATATATGAGGAATAATTTATTTCATTATTATAATATGAATTATGAGATAATTAATTCTCACACCAACTAATACCTCTAACCAGGGGCAGAGCTATCCCTTTGTTAGGGGGTTCATTTGAACTCCCTTAGATGAAAAATTATATTATTTATATATGATTAAAATAATTTTTTATATGTATATAATAGATGTTGAATCCCCTTCAACTAGTTCGTATGACTACTTGATCTTCAGATGTTTAACCCCTCCCCCCCTAGTGACAATCCTGGCTTCGCCACTGCCTCTAATCAAATATAGAATAACATAATTCTATATTTTATTTTAAAATTATTATTCTTATCCCTCGTACCAAAAAACTTAATATGACAATAAATCAGTGATTAGAGTAGTATGTTCTCTTATCAACTCAAATAATGTTGCCAAGAATTGTGCTTGTGACATTCTTTATGATAATATATACTTTATGTGTATTCATTAAATTTTTGGATTTCACATATGCGTGGAGAAAGTGAGAGTCACATCCCTTTTTCCTTTTGCTTCCTTATCCACTAATTCTATCTATATCCATTAGTATAAATGAAGGAAAAAAAAGAAGATAACATGAAACATTTGATAACATGTGAAATAGAATAAAGTAAAAAAAAATATATACTTTTTTCTTGACAAAATATGAACACGTGAAGTGCATTCATTTCATATAGAAACTTTGCTAATAGTGCAAATTAAATACAAGACAATTTTGTAATTTACTACCATCATATTTATGATTAATTTTTAGTTTTTGCATATCCCCTATGTGATAAAGAGTTTTGTTTATCACCTTGTAATGGTATTATTATTGCTAACCATCCTCAACTAGTGATAAGATATATATATATATATATATATATATGATGCGATGTGGTTTTAGTTTATCAAGAACATGAATTTTGATCGAAGATTATGAAGGACATAAATTATGATAGATATGATTAGTTAGATAGTTGAGGTTTTCTGATTTGTTCCTTCATATTATTAGGCGTAGTGTTACTTTAAAAATTGATCATGTTATTCTATTTCTGTGACTATTTGATATTTCATGCACTTCAATTATCGTATTATTATTTTTAGTAATTGTTACTTTTCAATAAACTATACCACAATTTTTTTAGCATTTAGTCTTTCAATTCTTCTTTTTAGCTGTTTGAACCTTTTTATAATGTTTCTACTTTAATCGAAAATCTATCAAAAACAATCTTCTCCCTCGCAAAATAGGAATATATATGACATTATAATCTATAATCCACTTTTGAGATTAAATTAGTATTATATTATTGTTGAATAAATGTCTCTTTTAAAAATAAATAAATAAATAACATGTGGATTCAATGGTTTCAATGCGTGGCCTGGTATAATGGATCTACATAACACAAGTTGGGGGTGGCTAGCTGGCAAATTTTTACAGTTCATTCATTTGACTGCACAAAAAATAAAGATAAAAATTGACAACCAATATGATGCAACAAGATTTATTTTGTAAAGTTAGATTTTAGATCTATCTTATTTTGTTTTTCTTCATCTTTTTAGGACAAAATATTGAGTATTAATTAGATAAGGCCCTTTACAAGTTGACTATGTGATGGTGGACCCTAACGTAATGCCAGGAAAAATGGGGAAAACAATTATAATTTAAGAAATTTTCCAATAAAATATTGATTTGTATTTTAAAGAGTATTAAATTTATTATATATAGTTTTATCTACCAACACTACAACATACTCCCTCTGTTTCATATTAAGTGAATTGCTGGGAAATTTTTGATGTTTCAAAATAAGTGAATTGTTCACTTTTCAAGGGATATATTGTCTTTGTTCCTTTTTCTTAATATGTGTGAAATGACCCATCAATTTACTTAATATGAAACAGAGGGAGTATATATCTAGAAGATCTCACTAATGGAGTCTAGTAGGTAATATGTATGCGATGATATTTATATGAAAGAATTTGTCAAATTAAAGTTTGATTAAGTCGAATTTACGTTATTAGGCCCTATCTGGGAAGGTATTTTTCTTCACCAAATTTTTCATAGTACTAAAATTTCTTATTAAATGAGTAGCAGTTTCCACCACTGTATTATATTCGTTGTTGGTTCATTTTCCAAAATTAGATCAAGTGGACTTTTACTAATATACTCCTCGTTCATTATTGTATGAGAAAAATTAGTCTTCATGCACAGTATCTTACAGATAATTTCTGAATATTTAAAATTTAAATTTATATCCTAACAAAACTAATTCAGTCTAAATTTATCAAATTGACTGTTGGGGAAATAGATGTGCATTAGTAATATAGATGTCTTTTATTATAAACTTGAACTTAAGCAGGCAATTTGTAAATAGCTCAAGTAATTAGTTTACAAGAGTTTTTATTTAAAACATGCAAATCGTCATTGAACCAGATAATTAATTGCTAGTGGTTTGCAAATAACTTTTGAAAAACCTTACCGTTATTTCTTGAAACGCTTTGTAACAATTTCTTTTCTTGTATAAATTGTAGAGAGTCAATTCAGTTCATTTGTATATAAAAAGTTTGAATAATTAATTGTCAACATCTCTATAAGAGGCTTTGTGTCTCAACACCCCCCTCACGCCCAGTGCTTAGTAGGTCTTAGGCTTAACTTATATCCCAAAAGCTAGCTCAAAGGGAGAAGGATTGCCTAAGCCTTATAAGGAGACCACCCATCCCATTAACCACCAATG
>JAABOM020000002.1:21065867-21083468 GCA_011800125.2 Solanum clarkiae
ACACACATACGTTGGTATGTATTTGGCACTTCATATGTTATTCCTGAGGAAAAATTAAATTTATGCCCCTTTGAAGCAAACTATTTACATCAATATGCCCTTTACATTTATGCTCCCCTAATTCATTACAATTATCAGTTCTACTTTAACTTTTTTTGCTCATTATTTCTCAAACTAGTAAGTAATATGATGAAGTTTTTTGATATTCTATGTAAATTTTATGAGATCACATTTTGTTATTTGTTATGCAAAATAGAAAACTACTTCTAGAGTTTATTATGTATACTTCAACGTAGCAATGTTATTAGGGATATGCTTCAAGTTCTTAGTTGAATCATAAACTAGACAATCTCTTTCTATTCTGTATTACAAAATTGACATAAACACCATCACTTATATGATCCGCCTAATATTATAAAGTTTATAATTTGTTTTATGTTTGAATAAAGTTACTATAAAAGATAGTTTGTCAGAGGAAAAGAGCGCAAAGTTTAAAAAATTACCAACTTTTCTTTGTTCTTAATTTGTTTTTTTTATTGAACTTCTCTTTTTCAAGTTAAATATTATGTTCCTTTATTTTTTGATAATTATGTTCTAAAATATATTGTACCAAATTTATCATATACAATATATTTAGATTAAAATTTTTGGCATAAACATATAATACACGTTTTCAGAACTAGTATAAAGTAAAGCACGAAGACGCCAAGTTCCTACTTTTAAACCTATTTATGTAGTGCAATTTTTCTGAAGATAAGGAATTTGAACCAACTCCCTAGCAAGAATACTTCATGAAATTAATTGAAGTACGTGCAAACTAATGCAATTTCCATCAATCTCGGACGGAGCCAAAGATTCACTATTTTTTTGGCTTTGGGGTATGATGGAATAAAGCAAAATGACTCTTTAAACTATCTGCACTTCTTTAAATTGTGAAGTAGCAGTTAGTCAATGCAACTTTCGACGCTCATCATAGGTCATCCGGAAACAGTCGCGCTATATTTTTAAACATAGTGATCAGGCTACGCATATTTAACCCTCCCTTACCCCGCAATGGGCGGGAGCCTTTGAGGCATTGGGGTAATGATGTTGATGTTGTTGTGCAAACTGATGCAACCACCATGATTGTAAATTAAAAAAAGGCATGAATCAGCATATAACTCAGTTCCTCTTGTAAATGCATGAGAGAGTGTCACCTGTATTAGAATCTCAAAATTGCAGAAAAGCCTAAAAATATATATTTTGTAGAGAATTTGATTCCAAAGCATTTGATTTGATCAAATTTAGAGACACAAGTTGTAACTTGCCATGTGCAAAACTTTGTTCCTTTTTGAATGATAATCAAGTTAAAATAATAAGGACCAACACTCTTAAGTTCCACTTGCATAAACGATTAGAGGGTCCTAATTGTGTAGCAATGAGTATCAAATGAGATCATATTCTCCTAGCTGAATTAGACCCATAAATGCTGAACAATGTTTTAGGGAATATTTGTAAACTCTGGGCGCGAACCTCGATTAATTTTACAGGATACTTGTTAAGTTGTTATCGTCCACAAGGACAGATATCGGTTAACAAATCACTTACCCCTTTTATTCATCTTAACTCGTCTACTATTCCAAAAATAGATTGTCGTTTTTACTTGTCATTTTTAACATATGAAGAAAAGATAATAATTTGGTTTCATGTTTTATAGTAATTAGCACTAGTTACTTATTTCCCAAATCATTTTTCAAGACTACTAAACATCAACTAAAAGGGGAAATGTGGTAATTAAATAGTCACCAAATCTAAATGTGACAAGTAAAAGTAAACACGGTAGTAGTATTTTTGACTTCTAGGGCCAAGCACTTGCCCGACGGCCCAGTGTAGGTCGCGCATTTAAGCACCATCCATTTTTTGAGCTTGTTGATTCAACATGTGAGTCGTTACTAGGAATGACAATTGGGCCAGTTAGGTTAAATTTGAGCAGGTTATAATAGGCCAGATAACAAGCGGGTCAAGACCCAACCCAACCCAAATTTGCTTGGGTCAAAACGGGTTGAGTAACGAGTTATAGAGCGGGTCAACACCCAACCCGACCCAATTGTTACTAAGTTTTACTTATTTTATTTGTCCTTTTTCAATATTTTAGTACTTAATTAAATTATATTTTTCTTTTTTATGGCTATATAGAACATATCAAATTTTAAAAAAAATGTTTTTAAAATATTTTAATAAGATCTCTCTCGAGTCAATTCGGGTTCATATCAACCCAATTTTAAATGGGTTGAAATGGGTTGGGTTGAGCTAATAGCCCAAACTTCAACGAGTTGGGTGGGTTGGGCTTAATTTTGCCACGCCTAGTCGTAACACACTCCTCAGAATTAAGGAATTTAGGTTTTCATTACCAGACTCATTGAGCATGTTACTGTCACTACCCCCATTTGTCAGGATTGAATAATTTGCTCACCTGCTGAGATTGTGAATAATTTGTGCACCTGTTTAGGTGCATAGTTCAGGTCTCAGATCTCTCAAAGAACTTTGTGCTTCACAATTCTTCTATCCTTAACTAGAGGTCATGAGTTCGAGTCCTGAAAATCTTCAGGTAAGGACCACTATCCACTTTAGTGGGCCTTATGCGACACAATGTCAAATTAAATTGGAAATCCAAAGTGAATACTGAGCTCCAGATAGAAACTAAAGTATGGTATAGTGCATTTGTGGAAGCAAACATAAGGAAGTGCTACTATCTCTAAGAGAATATATGGTCTCAAAGAATCTATTTAAGAGAATATAAGAAAGATGGATTTCCTGTACACTAGAGTTGGGTCAAGACTCCAATTCTTCTGTAGTTACTTATATAAGGTATATAAGTAACTAAGTATATTGAAAATAATTACTAAAAAAATTAAAAGTATGTATAAATAGTTTTCTGTCATAGTTTCTTTCTCAATAATGTCAATGACCTTTATGTTCTGTTCTTTTCTCTTTCTATCATAAGCAAAACAAAGACAAATATATCTCAAAGCATTAAAAATGTTTGGCAAATTATATTGGAGGATAAAATCATAGATTATATGCATGTTGATTGTTTAGGAGCATCTAAAATGTTACTAGAAAGTAACAAGAAATCAACTATTCTTATTTCTGTATCAGTTGGAATCGAATAATATGAACACGAATAAGTATTCATCCTAGCTACTATGTTTTAGATTAATTTTATTCAAGTCCATTTCATTGTAATGTGAAACATCGACCAAGAAATTCTTGGCCTCGGGACGAGTACGACCTATGGCTTTAGTTTTGAGTTAAGATTCTGAAATACCATTCCCCAGAATCCAACTTTATATTATCCCTTCACAGCAGAATCCCTTTTCCTTACGGGGAATATCATTCTGTGGTCATTTCTATCTTTTTTCTTTTTCAATTTTTAGCCAATGATTGATTCTAAATGCTCTTATCTTCCTTTTTTTGTGAGTTTCATCTTGTTTTTTCAAAGTAAAATTAAGTTAACCTCAAAAGGAAATGGAAGTACAAGAAAGAACAAGAGCACATGTTCTCTTCTTTAAAGTGGAGAATACATCATTTGCAAATAACATAAAGGAACCAGTAGAGGATAATTAGAGGAACAAAATAGATTGGATCATAAAAAGCAAAGGCTATTTCTAACTCTAACTGTATGTCCAAAGAGAGAAGCAGCAGTCATGGCTTTATGGCGACACCAAGGATAAGTTAAGTACTTTTGTTTGACATTCTAGAAAAGAGCTTTGGGTCCTTTAAAGCAGTGGCAGAGCCACATTTACGCGGTGTTTAGATGAATATTTTTCCCATCTCATTAACACAAGGAGAGCTTCTAGTGTAGTGACAACTTACAGAGAGGATCTGATATTTTAGCAATTTTTGAATCCTGTCTCCATCCCTGCTTTAAAGGGGCATGAAATGGAAGTTACATTATAGCAGTTATCATTTGATATGGAAACATAAAACTTCTTATGAATCTCGCATATCATCAATCAACTGTTCATTGTTACGACAAAAAAGAGAAAACAATTCAACACTTATCAAATGACAGTTTGGCTGGATGAATAACACTACACATAATTTCTTGAAGGGTTTAAAATTGTGTTTAAGAATGAAAAAGTCTCATATCAGTAGTTAATGAGATGTGTGGTCTCCTTATATGGACTTGGACAATCCTCCCATCATAACTTAGCTTCTAGGATTTAGACTCGAGATCTATTTCTTTACATATTAGTAGTACTAGGTTTTGTTTACCTTGAGAGGAAAAAGGTACCCGATTTGCTGTCCTCCCTGTTCATCCTTTCCCTTGGAGAAGCTGACGTGGTCCCTGGAAAAATTAAGAAAAGAGTACTTAAAAGAAAGAATTCTTCTACACAAGTTCCAACATATATATGTATAGAAACACAAAAAGAAAATCTAAATAACTTATTTCGATATGTTTAAGCCTTCGTAGACCCTCTAACTCTATCAGGTACTGGTAAAGTTCACATATATTCTAACCTCCCTAGACCCCACTTGTGGAATTTCACTGGGTATGTTATTGTTAAGCCTTTATAAACAGTCACTTGGTACATGTGTTGATGAGAGGTAACAGGTACAAGTTCCAATGTAACTTTGTTATTAAGTACCATTTTCACCGTGGAAAAAAACATCTCCTGAACATCAAGAACTTAAGAACTCTGATATGATCAATGATAAGAAGCAAACCACGAACATACAAAAGTTATTTATCATCATAGCTAGTAGCCACCATGCCAGCAAAACAGTTGAGATTCTTTTTGCCACTTTAAGTGAAGGTTGTGATGGATTCCTTTAAACTGCATACAAAAATGCATTCCTCCAAACTCCATAAAATATTCTATCATATCAGAATCAACTGATTCTTTTCTTCTTTTTTTTCTGCAAAAGTTCAACTGAAAAATAATACGCATATTTTCAAAGATGAGGAGTTTTCATTTTTTTTCTATACCTAATTAAACATACAAGATATAAGACTAATCAATAATAATGCCAAATTCTTTTCCCTTTTGTCACCTGGCATTTCTTAAATATGCAAAGCTATAACCTCATTTTGTAACAGCTGCAGATTTTAACTTGTATTCTCAATAACCATGGGATAATATAACCTACACTCTACTGCATAGCATGTGAATTTATTCAGCATTGACTGTTCATCAGTTGATAATATTCCGTCTTATTTTAATAGGCTGTATTGATATTCAGGATTTAATCCATTAGCAACATTAAATTAAGGGTGTGGCATGCTTTTCAACTAACATATTATAACCATTAAATGAAATTAGGAGGACTGATCCCAGATAATGTTCAAAGTATTAGTGATCTCGAGGATCGATTCCTTGATGGAAAAAGATTACAAACAGAAACAAGATTCTCCTTTGAAAATATTATCCAATGCAATCATCTATATGTATACAGTAGATTGAAATGCTGCACAGCTCAATTCATACGGTATCTATACACACACCATTCTCTTTTTTACTCGTTGTAATAGTCCCTAATCTTTACAGCTCAATTCATACAGTATCTCTACACACACCATACTCTTTTTTACTCGTTGTAATAGTCCCTAATTTATTCCTATCAGCAAATATCATAAAGCAGATATACACTTAAAACAAAGTAAGAGACACAGATGCAAAATAGGCTAAGCCTTTCAAAAGAAGCTTAGTCTGAGTTCACTAATTTTCCCTAGATAAACTTAACAGATAAAAGAGAAGGGAAAAAAGAGTTTCACAAATTACAGGGGTGTTATATTTTGGAAAACTAGATATTCAACATATGAGGAGAAAAATTGAGATTATCAAGCTTATCCAAGAAAATAGAACTATGATTGTAAACAAAGTAACCGTATCTTTATATTGTGTATGGACACATTTTAACCCATAACCGAGCAAGAGAATGTAAAAGCTATGTTGTAAGGCCAGGATATATAGATTCATCTAGGGCAATTAAGACTTATGTGAAAGGTGAATTCGGATCTTCCAGTTGCGAGTTGTCATGTTTTCCATCAAACAAGTATGGAAGTACATTCCTTTATTTCTTCTTTTCTGAAAGGGTCCCAATGCTTTGGAGATGGCCATTTCATACCAATAAAAGAATAGAAAACTTTTAGCTGTAGGTCCTCTTCTCTCTATTTTAGGGCTATCCACACAGAATAAGTACCAAAATTACCGAAGGAGAGAACAAGAAAAGTATTCTTCATTTGATTCCTAGCCTTCAGACAAAGCGAAGAAGCATCTCTCCACTATATCTTTTTATTTTATTTCTTCTTCCCTTTTCAATATTCACATATTTTAGAATAGCATGCAACGGAAAGGATGCTCAAGAGATTCAGGAAGTTTCATATCACCAGGTACAGGCCAAGATGTTGCACTAAAATCACTAACCATCCAAAGATGACCTGCTTGTTCCTATACTGTGTAGAGGTTGCCCACCCCGCTTCCGATCAAAAAAATCATGCAGGGCTTTGAAGAGACACTACACTTCATAAAATAAGATGATCTTTTCCTCATACCAGAAATGAATATATGCAAGTATAATCTAGAGATACCGGGGAAGGAATTGAATACTGTGACATGGCTTGACATACAAAGAAGAAGAAATTATAAGCAGCAGAGGATTTGATACAGCATGAGGTTTAGAAAATCCAAGATGTTAGATAATCTCCTTTTCCGAGAAAGCTACAGTCAATTTGACATGATAAAATACACATTCTCAACTAATTGCATGTATCATGTCCACAACTATACAAACTGAAATTAATGAAAAAATCTGTATCATTTCTTCTTGTTTTGGTTTTCAATACGGGAAGCATCTTAACCATTTCCCTTCCTTTTTGCCTTTTCTTTCTTGGATGTATCTAATACCCAGTACTAGATGCTCCAGTCAACAGAATCTTCCATTTGAAAAGGAAGATGGTTTTGTAGGTTTCAGGACATCATAGATAGTGGATTCCTCCAATCTCCATCAGGGAAAAAATATTCCACTATTAGTTCTTGGAATATGGTTCCCAAACTTTGCAGATAAAGAATATGTGTGCATCGGAAAAAGTCTTCGGTGGATCAATTATTGTACCTATTGTAAGGTGTGTAAGTGTTTCAGGAACTTATAATGCAGAGGAATCTAATGCATAGTGCCTTTCCCTTAGATTAGAAAGCGAACGTGCATACAGGACCCACAAATGTGTAAAATTGGAAGGACAAGATTTTTTTTCACTTAAGCTGGTATGAAAATTAGATTGGTCTAGACTCTAGAGTTAGAGGCAAATTCAGAATTTATAATCAGTGAGTTCAGAATGATAATATGCATATATTTTAAGTGATTTTTCCCTATGTATACATTGTTTGAGCTGAAATTCGGTTGAACCCACAGAACCTGCCTTAGATCCGCCTTATCTAGTTCTGTTGGACCTGTCCAAGATGCTAGCTTCATGGACCTCCGGCCCCTCCCTCTCTCTTCATTTGCTTTGCTTATTAGGGATGGGTCTTTTTTGTGAATTTGGTCAAACAAAATCAAGGAGATATATAGAGCTGTAGCAGAAAACTTTATTTAACCAAATGGAAAATAATGTTATATACTGTGAAAAATAGTAAAGAATCATTACTTGGAATTCAAGAGTAAGACAAGACTGGAGCCACTGAACCTGAAGTGACATCAGATTCCCTCTAGGTTCGCGACAAATACTTTTGAGTCACCCATCATGCCTATAAATCTTACCATAAGACTTATTCACTGATAACCAAATATTCATATCCAAGGCCAGAAGATGTACCATCATCACCACCAAGCTTCCGACATGCACTCTTCAACGAGAATGACTTTCCCTGAAAGGCATCTGTTTCTACAAGGTGGGAACGCCAGTGGAGACTCGGGGCTTGTTCTTTCAACCGATGCTAAGCCAAGATTGAAATGGACACCAGACCTCCATGAGAGGTTTATAGAAGCAGTTAACCAACTTGGTGGGGCAGACAGTAAGTTTACACAAATATGCTAATCTGGATATACATCAGATGCATGTTGTTTCTCACAGAGATAATTAAATATCCACCATTCTTCTATTGCAGAAGCCACACCAAAGTCAGTTCTGAAACTTATGGGGATCCAGGGACTAACCTTATATCACCTAAAGAGCCATCTTCAGGTTAGTTTTTCTACAATTCATGGTTAGACATTTCAAGGAGGACACAATCAGCCTTGAAAAGCCTTCATACCATAGCTTTCACACAACCACTCCAGACAAAAAACATTGGGTTAAGAGTGAAACACGTCTTCTAAATCAACTACAAAGACCTTTAAAATAGTCTCTGTCAAAATAATTGAAGAACAAACGTGAAATTCAGGTACTTTTGAGTTGCAATTGAAAATCTAATCTTCTATTTTGGCTGGCAGAAATACAGACTAAGTAAGAACCACCATGGACAAGCAAATTCTAGCGGAGCCAGTAAAGCGGGTAAGAAATCCAATATTTTTCAAGAATATATAAATCCAACAAGCTGCTTCTACAGAGAGAGAAAATTCTAAAATTTATTGTTTGTGAATAATTGTAGCAGCAAGCATGGAGAAAATATGTGAGAGCACTGGAAGCCCTACAAGCAATCCAAGCATTGGACCCCAACCAAGCAAGTAAGAACTAACAAAATTAAGTTGTTAATATCATCTTACTTCATGTCTGAGCCATACCTTACTCTATATCAACCGAACTTTTTCTTGTCCAGCAATATTCCAATAAGCGAAGCAATACAGATGCAAATTGAGGTCCAAAGAAGGCTTCATGAGCAGCTTGAGGTAAGAAACTGTTGCAAAATTTAACTTACATAAGGGATTTTAGAACCATAAATGCCAATGGCCCAATGCAAAAATGTAAGCAGCAAAAGACGAGACCTCCTGTGTCATAATCTGAAGAAAAAGCCAGAAGCAATATGTTATGGTAACTTTATAAGGCATTTCAATTTTCATGAAAGCAGAGTTCACGGATTGATTGATAACCAAAAACATATTTTTCACAATTGTGGAAAACAAGATAACAAAATGATAACTTGATGATGTAGTTGAATAGTCCTAGATGTATATAGTGCTTTTATTATAAGAATTAACAATTTAACAATGTGACCCCTCCATAAAGTTTCTTTCTAGCCAAAACTATACAAGTCGATGAAAAATTTTCCTTGTTATCTTCTAAATTAGGCTAATTGAACTGATTAGGTGCAACGACATTTACAGCTAAGGATAGAGGCTCAAGGGAAATATTTGCAAGCTGTTCTCGAGAAAGCACAAGAAACCCTTGGAACACAAAACTTGGGAACAATTGGATTAGAGGCAGCCAAGATTCAACTGTCTGATTTGGTATCCAAAGTATCCAACCAATGCCTGAATTCTGCATTTTCCGAGATTCAAGAACTTTCAGGATTTCACACTCCACAAACACCAGCAACCCAGCGGTTAGCAGATTGTTCAATCGATAGCTGCTTAACTTCCTCTGAAGGCCCCTTGAGGGACCTGCAGGAAATGCATAATAACCAAATTGGCCTGAGGACATTAAACTTTGGACCATGCGCAGAAGACATTGAAAATCAGACCAGGTTACAGCAGACTCCACTAAGATGGCATGACGACCTCAAGGAGAACAGATTGTTTCCCAAAATGGATGAGCATACAGAAAAAGAATTTGCCAAAGAGACAAACTGGAGCAACCTATCAATGAATGTTGGAATCCAAGGAGGAAAACGGAATGTCGACAGTAGCTACGCTGATGGAAGACTCAATGGAATAGATGCAGACATCAAACTTTTTCACCAAGCTGCAACTGACAGAAGTGGTTCAACGAAACCAGAGAAGCAGGTGTCACCACAAGAGTATAAGCTTCCTTACTTTGCTCCAAAGCTTGACCTAAACACGGATGATCAAACTGATGCTGCTTCTAATTGCAAGCAACTTGACTTAAATGGTTTCAGTTGGAATTGAGAGATCTCCTCTCCACATACAAGGAAAAAACATAAGCAGTTGCGTCTCAAACAGACCCCTGCATGTGGGAAACTCAGCTGATGCTCCTTTTGAAAAGGAATAAAACACCATATAACAATTAGAACTCAAGATTATATATATGATACTGTAACACCATTGAATCTTCAAAGGTTCTCATTTCCTGGTCTAATACCTAGCCCATTGTGTTGCATAGTTTTTAGCAGTACAAATATGAGCTAACCTTTAGCAGTTGAATGTTCCATATATCTAAAATTCTTGCAATAAGAAGTCTTTGAAAGACAAGATGCAGAAACCCGTTCTAACAAAACACATCACATGCTAAGCATTTTCCTCAATTTTCTATTCTAGAAATATTATGAACACTTAAGTTCAAAAGTAATTATCACATCTGAGGTCACTTTTAGCAAAAATCAAGTGTTCAACTAGTCTTGTTTCTCAATTCGGAGCTCTTCAAACAAAGACAAGAGAAAAAGAACAACAAAAAAGATCTCTTTTAGTCAGTTGCCAATGAAGATTCCTTCACTTTTAATACAGAATGTTCTGTAAACCAATCAAAGACTTAGGTACATATCACCCTAACAAAAGTGATATAGACAACCACTTGGCCTATGAAAGTTCATCAAAGTTCTCATGAATAATTGGTAGTATTTTGCTAGACGCATCATACAACAACATACCTAGTAGAATCCCACAAGTAGAGTCTGGTGAAGGTAAAATGTACACACAACTTACCACTACCTCGTAGAGATAGAGAGATTGTTTCCGGAAGACCCTCGTCTCAAAAATATACAATACAATAAATAGAAATTCAAACTTGATTGTACTCCAACCTTGAGCGTACACATCTGTTGTATCAATTTGAACACTCTAATATCCGCAACCTTGGGGCATTTTATCAAATACCTAATAAGCATATGAAATGATACAAGGGCAAAATTATATTCCAATAGAAACTGAAATCGAAACGAACCAGAAAAAATATTTGCAATATAGTGAACAGGAAATAAATGCTCCAATTGACAAATTCATCGATATGCTTCAGTGAAATTGATAAGGTATCGAATTTCTTCGCTTTTTATTATATAAAGAGATCTTATCTCCATCTCTGTGCATGCATGTATACCTTATAAGGAAAAAAAAAAAGTAGAGAAATGCTCATTCTTCGCCATTTTCAAATGCTTTACCCACCTGATTCTTCTTCATAGTGATCTTTCATTTTCATGGAAATTCGACTCAACTGTGTTGTCAATTGAAGAAAAAATCTTCCCTGCTTGTCCAGAAAAAGAGCTCGAGTTGATATTTTTTATACCATTATTATTTCAAAAATTCATATTTATGATTGACTTTAAAGAATTTATGAAAAATGGTCAAAATTGTCTCGGAATTATACAAGATAGATTATTCGTACCCTTCATATATTTTGAGATAGAAAATATTTTACCAAATATTATCAAGAGTTAACACTTCAAAGTGATGTGACAAGTCATGTGGGATTGATTTCTCTACCTAACGTTACCTATTAAGATTCACTAAAAAAAATTAAACTTTTAATCGTGACTAAAATCATCACAAACTATCAAAATATAGCCACTAAAGGGTTTCAACAATTTTACTTAGAAATAATATTTGATGCTTTTACTATTGATTTTAGAAAATTATATCGCAGATTAAAATTAATTACTAGAAATTTTTTTTATTGTTAAAAAATTAGTCGCCACTAAAAATCAGTACCCCCATTGCAAGGTAAAATTAACGAAAACCTTTAGCGGCAATATTTTGAGATTTTATGATGATTATAATCGCTGCTAAAAGTCCAATTTTTGGCTGTTAATACTAATTGGCAATGCTTAGATAGAGGGATTAGTTCCATATAGCTTGCCATATTACTAAAAATTTAGGGCATTAACTTTTAAAGATATTTGTGGTCTCTTGAGACAAGGGCAAAGACATTTTTTAATCCCAAAATATGACGGAAGTATAAGTTATCTTCTTTACATAATTCAAGAAAAATTTTGACCCCTTTTCAAAAAATTTATACACCCCGAAATATATAATTTTGATTTTTAAGAACGAAAATTAAAAATCGGCCCATTTAAAGGGCAAATTTTGCCATTAGATCAAGAGTTGAGACAAAGTGGATGGTGGCCCATTCCAAGGCTATTTATGAATTTGGGCCTCTATTCGGCCCAAATAAGTACTCTAAAGATGAAGTAGCATCTTTAATCAATAGTGATTTTATTTGTCTTTATGTACTATATTGGGAAAATAGAAATTATCTACGAGGATATATAGAGATTGATGAGTTTTTTTGAATATTTAAATGTTATTTGTATCTTTTGTACAAGAAATATGTTAGCTCGTTATCTGGCTAAGCTTTTTCTTTTACTATTTCATACGATTTCTTGAGAGTCTAACTATCCCAAATTAAGTTGTAAATAACGCTTTAATGTTTTACAAATGTTTCAGTCATCTTTTGAAGTAATATTATACATATTTGTTTACAAGAAAAAAAATCTTATTTGTTTTGATATTCTATATTGTAATATTTTTGTACTTTATACATCTTGAAAATATATAATTCATATTTTTCTTGTGGTGCATTCATATTTTTTAGAGGTCCTAGATTCATCAAAAAGTCTTTAACTTTTCTCAAGGAATGAGATGGTTATGAAATACTAGATAAGGTTTAAATAATAGAATTTGCTCTATATTCATTATTCATATCCTTGAAATAACTTAAAATAGATTTCATCTTAGTCTGTCTGGCTTTGAATTTGATTTGAATCAGAGAATGCACGTCTAGTTCGAAGGTTGTGGCAACAAAATGTTAGACCAAGACTGAAATTGATTGAGGAAAAGGAACCCCCAGCGACTTAGCACTCTCGCCCCCAAAAACGGAAACCAAAGAACCATCAAGTTGTCGAGGATACGTCCGAAAAGGAGCACCATGTGAGATGGTCAAAATAATTATTGACCTTTTCACCAACAAAGCAACCTATAAATTATAATGCCAACAAACCCAATGTCTTCAGGATTAATTTATGACACTTAGGGCTCGATTGAAATATTATTATATAAGGTGAAAATAAATAGTCCAGCATTATCTGAGGAATAAATTCAGACGAGACTAAGTTAGAAATTATAAATCATATAATACAAAAGTTAAAAAAAAAAAGATTGAATGTCTGAATGATGACTCAACTAATTATAATATCTGCTCTATCTCATTTTATATAACATATTTTTCTTTTTAATCCGTCTCAAAATGAATGTCATCTTACTCTAATCGAAAATAATTTACCTTTAAAATTTTTTTTTTACCCTTAATGAAATGATTCTCAGCCACATAAATATATAAAAATGATTTAGATCATAAAATTTTAAAATCTTTTTTTTCTTAAACACCGTGCAAATCAAAGAGTGCCCCACAAAATAAGACGAAAAGAATAATTAATTATTAAATAGCAAAAATTGAGATGTTAATGATGAAATATTAAATAAGCAAGTCCAAATGGGGGTGGCCGCCCACTATAAAGAAGACAAGTGTCAATGTCTACTAAACAACAAATCCACAATAGTTGAAATTTTTTACAAAATAATATGATTTTCCAAAGGGCTAAAAATAAATTAGGAAAAAGAAAAAGAGTAACTCAAAATTGCCTTCTTTTTAAACATGGGGTGGCAAAAGCAATGTAGATAGTGACCTTGGGAAATGATTATGAGGGAATATTTGTCTGATACGTTTGAAAAGTATCTTATGGATTTGGTTTTCCATTTTGAGTGTCTTGAAAATTCATAGATAAATTCATTCATTAATACACTGTACTTGGACAACCTTTTTCTTATTCAATACTTCCTCCGTCTCAAATTAATTAAATTTTTGAGACTTTTTTCAAGGTTCAAAATAGTTGAATTTTTCAAAGTTCAAGAAGAATGTTTGAAACTTTTTCTATATTTGCCCTTACATTAATTGAGCTTTTATATTTTTTAGAAAATAAATTAGAATATATATTTATTATTTTACAAAGGACAATTATGGAAAATATGGTATAAAATTTATCTTTGAATATTTTTCTTAATATGTGTGCATTACTTCATAAATTCAGTTAATATGAGACAGAAGGAGTATTGAATACTCATATTAAGATTAATTAAATTTAAATTTATGTCGAGGAGTCTCAAGGTGTAAAATGCTTCCTAATAAATTTGGACAACCTTATTCTCACATAAAAAACAAAATATTGCTTCATTTATGATGTGCGATTTTTTTTTTTTGAAAAATAAATAGTTCTCTTATTTGTGTTTTGATAAGAGTAAAATATATTATCGTAAAAATATTTATATATAATCTAGACAATTAATAAGATGTTGAGGTAGGATCAGAGCTAGAAGATCGACTATGAATTCAATTGAACCTAGTAACTTATGTTCAAACCTTATATTTATCTAAAAGATTTATTAAATGTACAAATTGTTAATTTAGAATCTATATAATAACCTTTTTAAAAGAAAATAGAATCCAAAACTCAAAAATTTCAAATGCAGGAGATATGGTCGTGGTGAGGATGAGGATTAGGGGCCAAGGGCGGGGACGAGCCATTTTATACGTGAAATATCATTTGTTGACTTCATTTTTAAGAACTTAGTTTTGGTAAAAGAATATTTTTTGAAAATTTTTAAATCAATCAAACACACGAATAAATATTATTTTCGTATCAAACACAGCATATATGCCTAACTTATTCTTAACATTACCTTAGATGTGGAAAAAAAAAGGTCCTTTTTATCTAATCTATTTCTTGAGTGGGGAACAAGAGGCTAAGATTACATCATCCTATAAGTCGTTGAACATGCACTTTTAAATGTATGTGAATTAAAAGAAAGATAGTGCATGTATAAGTAATATATCAAAGAAATTTAGCTACGTCAAGGATGAATGTAGAAGTTCAATTACGAATTCATATTCATAATCTGAAATCTTCGTGATAATATAGCAAGTCTTTTTATTTATTTATTTTGGGGTGGGTGGGTGGGTGAGTGGGGCGGAGGTCGGGCGCATACGTTATATAAGCAAGAATTCATCGTTGAGAATAAAACGAAAGCATGAATCTTCACGCGAAACATTCTTTTTTAGGACTTTACACTATATAGCACCATCAAAATAATAATCAATAAGTGTGTGTATGTATACATATATATTAGTTTCAATAAACATATTTTATACATAATGGTATATAACTTTTATATATTTATTTTATGAATGTACTTAATTTTGACCATCCAACCAAATATATGGTTTCATATCTAGAAGCTTCTAAAGTTAAAACCTCATTTTAATAATTAGTGGTTAAGTTAGTTAAAAAAGTAGATATAGCTAAGGGGAGCAAGAGGGCCATATATGTCCCTCCAAACTTCAAAAAAGATTATGGTTTTTTGTAACTCATTTAAAAACTATATAGAAGTATAGTAGGCCCTCTCAAATTTTATCTCCCACAGACTTAATTAATGTGTCCTACTTAAACAATATTTTTAATATTAATAATAATCCAATTTATAATTATCAGAATTTTCATCTGAACAATGATGACATGGAGAATCTAGAAAATATTAAATTACAACTTCTTGATAAAAAATGAAAATCAAGAATTTGATTCAAAACAAAAAAAGTAAGTAATAAACTAATAAAAAAATAGAAACATAACCTAAATATAAGAAAACATAAAAAGAGATGTGTCTGCTCTCTATATATTTGATACCTTCTTCTAGAATAAAATTAATAACCCCAACCACATTAGTCATCTCATTAGTCACTCATCGATAAAAAGAATGAGTAAAAAAATTCAACTAATCCCCTTATTCCACCAGCTAAAATTCTTGTATTAAAAGCATCTAGAAGCACATCATAACATCCTATATGATCATCAATTTAAGATCACAAAATTTAATGAACTACACATATTTTAAATTTAAAATTGTAAAAATTCAATTTTTTTAAATAAGACACTTAAATTGAATCAAGAAAATACTAATAATTAATAACTTAATATGTCATTTTGACATGAAATGTGAAATGACATAAGGATCATAGATCCCCTCTTTTGGGGTGGATTTAGATCCTTTAAGACTAGTCAAATAGTCTAAGATCATAGGGTGGAAAAACACAAATTTAAAAAAAAATATATATATATATATATATATATATATATATATATATGATGGAGTGCTAACCAAAAAACAAATGAGCCATCCTAACCTTACACTTGTCATATGATGAGAAAAAAATTATTAACAAACTTCGATATTTTGAGAATCTATTTTCTGTCACGTATTTTTCTAATGAGTTAAAGTTAGTAAAAATAAAAGAAAAAGTTAATCCTAATGAAAAATATCTCTATTTTCTAACCGTAAACAAAGAAGAAGAAAGAGAAAAATAAACATGAATTACACTAATCATCTTTTCAAAGCTATTAATTTCACTCTTACAAAATAATATTATAAAGGGACTATTTATTTATTTATTTGTAAAAAAACCTAGAAATGCAATGATGGTTTTGGATGCCCCAACCGACCTCGTTAAGAAAATCATAGTCATAAAGACATATTACTGCCAAGAAAAACAAACAAAGTGCACTAAAAGATGAGTCAAAAATGAGAACACCACTATTATTTCTAGTGCATTTTTGTCAAAATCACTTCATTTTTGCGTTTGTGGTCCTATTTTTAAATTTTATTTTTGATAAAATTTTAGATTTCTCAACTCACGTTATTGATCACTAGAGACGATACTCTTGAATTAGTGATCCTATGTTAATTAGGGTAGAAGATTAATAGGCTTGTAGGGGTAGAATGATGTCTGGCCTTGTGATATAGTATGTTAGTAAGATTAGTTGTGTCTTTATATCTTTTGTTATTGTCTGATTTATATTTGTTACTTTTATTGTATTTATATATTATCATTGGCTTTTTCCATTTTAGTTGATTTTCCTTTTTCCATATCTATTATTTTTTGCTTTTGGGGCTTGATAATTTTGAGACGAAAGTCTTCCGAAAACTTCTCTATCTCTATGAGATAATGATAAAGTCTGAATACATTTTACTTTTCCCAGAATTCACTTGTGGGATCAAACTCCACTAGGTATATTGTTGTTGAATCTTTCACTGTAAAAATAATGTCTGGTGAGGAAATTTGCCACGTAAAACGTATAATTTTTACAGCAGAAAAAAGTTTATTACTACTAATAACAAATAAATCAACAGTATTAATATAATCTTCTTTACTTTAGTTAGTTTTCTGATAATCATTTTACCATTAATCACAATTATTTATATATAGTAACACGTTTATGTTTACTTGGTCAAAAAAATTTTTTAAAAAAAAAAAACACTAAAGCAGGCCTGTATCTCTCACTTAAAATTAGTGGATTGTATATCAGAAAGGTGTGAAAAGAAAATCTACAACAACAACATACCCAGTGTCTCAAAAGGCTCCCGCTCATTGCAAGGTGGGGGGAGTCGAATATACGCAGCCTAACCCCTATGTTTAAAAATATAAAGCGGCTGTTTCCAGATGACCCATGAGGAGCGTCGAAAGTTGCA
>JAABOM020000002.1:21083955-21099252 GCA_011800125.2 Solanum clarkiae
ACTTCACAAATGAAAAAAGCGCAGATAGTTAAAGAGTCATTTTGCTTTATTCCATCATACTCCAAGGCCAAAAAATAATCAATCTTTGACTCCATCCGAGATTGATGGAAAAAAGAAAATCTCAGTGAAATCATGATAATTTCTATCAATATTAATTATGACCCCTAAGTTGCATATCAACAAAAATCAACAAGGTGGGTTCTAAAGTGCTAATATACTTTCCACTAATATTTTATTTCAATCAATTTTTTAAAAAATTTAAGATAATTACATGTAATCGTTTATATTAAAATAAAAATAATAAATTTAGTAAAATTTTATAATTGGAATTTGAAGAAGGTAAAATGCACACAGACCTTACCACTATCTTATAACGATAGAGATGTTATTTCTGAAAGACCTTCATCTCAAAATATCATCCCAAAATCAAATAGATTTTGAGATGAATGATTTAAAAAAAAGGACAGATTTTTAAACTAGACTAGTGATAAAATTCTTTAAATTGTTAGTACTATACAATCCCTATATTTAATTTTACATGACATAAGTTCTAAAAAGAATGATGCATTATCATATTTTTTTAAAAAAATATTTAACTTTTCATTTTTAAGTACTTTTAATGAGATACTTTCTCTGTACCATTTTATATGATGTTGTTTGGCTTAAAAAAAATTAAGAGAAGAAGAAAGACTTTTTTAAAATTTATTTAAATTTATATAACTATAATTTATTTAAGTTATTTCTAATTACAGAAAGAAAGATGATATTTATTTTAAGACAAATCAAAAAGGAAAAAATGTCACATAAATTGTGACAAAGAAAATAATTTAGAATCACACAAATATTTACAATTTACCTCAGACTATAAACTTCGAAAATTTTAAACTCCACGCCCAATCAAACGCTGAAACATTGTGGTGGGGTTTCTAACATCTCTTTTTTTTTTTTGCCCTTATAAAAGGAGCACTAGTGTATGCTCCAAACAACCTTACTCAAAAACTCTTCTTGTAGCTCAAATTCCTTAGCAACATCACAATCAATACAACAATGGGAAATTGCATAGTACTTTTGCAAAATGATAATAAGAAGAAGATCCTTGAATACAAAGCTCCCATGAAGGTCCATGAAGTGTCACCTCTTCTACAAGAGCCACAAACAAAATTACATGTCAAAAAGAAGGTGAAGTTTGCTGATGAAGTACTACTTGAGGAAAGTAGTGGCAAAAGATCATCATCATCTGAGGTTGTAAGGATTAAGGTTGTTATCACTAAGCAAGAATTACAAGCTCTTCTATTAAGTGAAGGACAATTAAGAGTTCAAGATGGCAACATGGTTGTTCAGTGTCCTCTTCAAAAAGAACAACCTAATCTAGTTAGTATACCTGAATTAGACTAGCTTAATAATTAATTAGTCGATGTAGTTTCTTACAATTATAACATTGTAACATAACTATAGTAAGATGCAAAAATCTTGGGAGGTTTTATTGATAGAGTGAATAGATCTGCCATTTCTTGAAATCTCTCTTCTGATACAAAATCGTAGTGTAACATGTATCCTTCCCTATTCCGGTCATGGAATAGATGAAATAAATCAAAAAATGGATTTTTGTTCAAGAATGAAATCTTATTGGAACTGTCCATATCCGGTTCATCCTTCGGAACCATATCACATCCCGGATCTGATGAAACAGAATGAATTGAGACGGTATTTTGTAAATACATAATTATCTTAAATATATTAACCATTTCTTTATTTTCCGATCGCCTGGAAGGGACAAAAGAAAGATCTTTGAAAAAAAAAATTGTTTTCTTTTAATAGAAAGGAATAGATTGTACTTACGGTACAATAAAAAAGACAAATCTTTTCTTTTAGCAGCGATATTTGTGGTCGCAAGAACATTTTGGGCCAATTGAGTTAATGTCATGCATTTGGAGTTCTTAAAGTCTTTAACGACATTTATATAGTGTTAGTTATAATTAAGTACCCTTAAATCTTATAGAGAATTTATTAAATTCTTTATTTGTTGTAGTGTGAGTTCTAACAAATGAAACTTAACAAATTTGGTCGTCAATCTTCATCATATCAACTTTCTGATTCCTTAAATAAAGGCTATCAAAACTGATTAAAAAATGTATGTACTATGATATTGCTACTTCTAGACAATTTATTTACTTATACATAAACCGGATCATATTAGAACTAGTCACCAAGTATTTGGTGCTACAATCATTGGAAGAACCATGAAAAACATGCCTTTGGGCTAAAGAATGAGATAGAATATCCTTTAACTAACTGTCAGTGTGATAAAGTCAGAATTTTCGCGAAAAAGTCAAAGAATTTAGACATTTACTATCATGAATATACAATATAATTTTTCAGCCAAAGGGATTATTAAAACAAAGTAAGTGTGAATGGAATAAGTTATTGAGAAAACAAAAGAAAACTGCAATTTTGTTTGCGTGACTGATCTCAGCACTAATAAAGTAACATTTGCTCATAATTTATATAAATCACATACTGTAAACAGTTACTTATCATTTTTTCCTACCCTTTTTCAATTTACAAAAATCCCTTAAAAAACATGGCAAGCGGATTTATTAATTCAATTTCAAATACAAAAATTAGGGTTTTAAGTATCAGCATGTAATATTTAAAGCATGATACATTAAACATAGAGATAATTCAAGAATAAGAATCAATGAATTAATGTACCTGAATAAAAAGAAGGAATTTTTGAAAATTTTAGAATGGATGAGAATAATAAAAAATAAAGAAGTGTAATTAGATAATTATTCCTAATTATTATGCGTTCTCCTGCTCTTTTTCGATTAACCAGACCAAATAGCTTATCGTTATGGTACCTAATATATACTAGAGCAACTTTCTTACATCATAATGGGAGCTAGTAGTGATGGCTTCACCACATCTAAAAGCCAAATTGATTTTATAAATATAACCTCCCTTGTGCATATAAAATTCACGTTTATAACAATAAGCGTGATTTCAGTGTCCACTCATGATTAATTGCATTTCTTAGAAGAGAAATTGTATGTTAGAAGTGAGAAGAGTTGATGATCATCATAATTCTGAAAGGAAAGTTGATAACAAAGTAGCGAGGATTACTCAGAACAATCCATGTCCAAGGGTGCACAAAAACAGTAAACTACAAGCTCTCACATATTTCAGCCTATGTTGCTCGGATACACCAAAAACGTTAAACAAATTCGACATTGTAATATTCTATTTTGAAGAGTCTGAGCAACAGTATCCTAGGAAAAAGACATTATCAAAACTTCAAACATACATAAGCTTCCCGCAAATGAATAATATTAGTATATTACCCAACATATGCCTAATAATATAGGAGCAAATGGAGGATCGCGAAGAGTACATAAGACAAAGTTTGTTATTATATTCAGAGTAATAGGAGCAATATGGGACCTTTGTACAATATTTCTGTGTATTTACATGACCTAGTGAACAAAAGGCCAAGCAATCGCCAGATATTTATATATACAAAGAGTATATTAACACAATATATATACACACACTCTATATATGTCTTGAATGAACACTGGCGAAGTTTTGCTTCTCAGATTTATCTGCAATATAATGCACAGTGACTAGCTATTCCGGTTTCCTTTCAACTTCCAGGCTAATCTCATTCCGACGTGTGAAAGGAAGAGTAAATGGTGGATTATACTGCAAGAGAAGTATAACAAATACACAGCTATAAGTTACTTTACTTAACAAGGTCAAAATGTGTTCTCCAAGAGATATTAAGTATAATTGAAATAGTTCTACAAATATACCTGTGCAACTTCTATCAAGGCACCATCTTTTACCTGAAACTCTGCATCTCCCTTTAGTGCAGCTTGAAGTCTTGATTCTCGCGTTTTAACTTCTTCGTCATTCACAAAACCTTCCTCGGAATCAAATGGGATAAGGCTAAGTTAGGATAAAGAACTACTTGAAAAACAGTAATGTTTCTCTTTTGAACTCTGAATTGAACACAGCCATTTGTCACAGCAGACTTCTAGGACATTAAAGAAAGAAAGAGAAGTACAACTATGTACAAGTTTCTCTCATATCATAACAAATGAACTCTGAATTGAACACAGCCATTTGTCACAGCAGACTTCTAGGACATTGAAGAAAGAAAGAGAAGTACAACTATGTACAAGTTTCTCTCATATCATAACAAGTAAATCGATCAATAAAATACTAAGTTTAACAAGATCTACATCTATAAACCGATGACAGAGATCCCAGCTTTCTGACTACTCAGATGTTGAATTTCAAGAGAATTTAAAAATTCCATCTTGAACTTCATATTAACATGCTGAATACGAAATTACAAACCTGAAAAAGCAACAACTGCAACAGTTTTCCTGGGCACCTCTTTGATTATTACAGAGGAATCCTTTGGTAGTGGCAAGTCCGAACCATACTTGGATGGCATGACGAAGGACATCCTCCACTTTTCCTGATCTTCTGCCTAATGAAATTCTTAATGAGATTCCAGTAGGTCTAATTTTTGTGAAATTACGAGAGCAGGAAATAAATATAACTACTCTATACACTAGTAATCTTTTTCTTTTTGGGTTATTTTTTTTTCTTTTCTAGAATGGATGAATGTTGGTTTTGAAAATATGGATTTCCAATGGTATCATCGAATAGCTTCCCATTCTCCCAGATATGGATTTGCAATAGTACCATCTGAGAATACTACTGATTCAAACAATAAGCGACCACAATGTTTACATTTTCATATGTACTTGCTCTGGTGTATATGCCTAGCACACAATTGAAAGATCCTCAAATGACTAGAGATACAACAGAGTCTGTATAAATAATTGACTCAAGCTCATGATAACCTTTTTAGTGACTCAACTCAAGCTCATCATACATCATTTTATTTCCTCTTCTTTGTGTTCAATTGGTCAGATGCATCCAGTAGCGAATTGCCGTTTATCAAATCCACATCAAGAATGTAAATGTGTTTCTCTGTGATTCAGGTAACTAGATGATGTTTTTTTCCCAATAGAGTCAGTAAAAGTCAGCATTTTTATTTGGTGACACGAGGTCATTATCAAAGCAGTTCTT
The DNA here is from genome assembly GCA_011800125.2 of Solanum clarkiae. Taxonomy (NCBI): domain Eukaryota; kingdom Viridiplantae; phylum Streptophyta; class Magnoliopsida; order Solanales; family Solanaceae; genus Solanum; species Solanum clarkiae. The sequence continues at coordinate 21,089,062 of JAABOM020000002.1, forward strand.
CATTTATCATTTCTCAAGTTATGTAGTGACTCAACCCCATTATTTTATCACTTTATTACTTTAGTAACACCGTGTATCAACATCCATGTTAGTAGTCCCTATTCCAGAGTATCTCCAATTTCCCAAGAAAAGCACAGTATGTTACTAAAGGTACTACACAGAAAAGAGTCGAGCAAAATGCATGCGCAATAGAATAACCAAACCATTTGGCTAGAGTGATGCTTTAAATAGTAAGCTGCAAAAACTAAACTGAAAAAAAAAAAAAAGCAACGACCAGTAGAATAGTTGTACCTTTTTAGTTATTACTGGAGTAGTCATTTCCATTCTCTCCCCATCAGATTGAGTTCTACGAGTGATTACAGGTGTCGTCATTGCCATACTCTCTTTCTTCGTGTTCTGGAAGTCACCAAGAACGAGAACAGAGCCAAAGAGGGCCACCATTACAATGTGGTTCGAGGCAATCTAAGGTTGACTCTATAAGTACCTTCAACTACCTTACCAAACAAGTACTCGGCCAATGTGTTGAAGGATCGAGATGCACCATAGAAGTCAAACCCAGACTTCCCAGGCATTGTAGCCTCAGCAACAAAGTAAGGCTGTTTAAAGTCATAATACTACTTTAGATAAATGAACAAAATGGTTAAAAGGATAATCAGGAAAAGAATAATCATCAAACATAATAACATCAAGAGATGTCGGTGAGTAAAGTTCTAATAATACAGCATGTCTATCCCCAGACCCCCTTGTGGGATTCCACTAGGTATGTAGTTGTTGAATGTTATTAAGAAGAAATATATGCACCATGATAATACAGTGTCTGATGGTCTACAATTCAGGTTAAATACAAAGTACTATTTGCAAAAATCTATGTCAATCACTTTCAAACAACAGGATCCACGGCTTCAATACGAATGGAGAGAGCTTCTGACATGCTTAATTCTGGGTGATTAAACCAAAAGTTAGAACATAACATCCTAATGTCAATGGTGGTAATACACTTGAGCCTTGGGGTTTGCTCCCTTTCAAGGTCTCAAGATCGAAACCCACTGGGTGGAAACAATTTCTGAGGGCCATCGGACTGGGTTAAACCTGAATTAACCGTGGTGCACTTGCGGGAAACTCCTTGCCGAGGGCCTGTGCACCCCCGAGATTAGTCGGGGCTCTAAGACACTCGGACACCCGGTGCAAATCTCAAAAAAAAAAAAAAGAAACTGCCACCTCCACTTTCTGATCATGTCTTAACAATGAATCAGTGTCACAAACATGTTTCTCAAAATCGAGGAAACTCCTGAGTTGTGATCACTAATCTGTTTTTCTGTCAATTTCTTTTCTGTTCCGATATACCAAATCTCTTTCAGGTTCCTATTGTTTCTTTAACTTTCTGATTGATAGACATGCTGACTCTTCGCTTTAATTGCCGTTCTCCAGTATGATTAAACAACATTACTCTCATCATTCCATGTGGATTGAGCATTTCAGCTATCTGAAATCCTTTAATGCTTGTTTTTATGAAAGTAAAAATGTTAATGACATATATGACAAAGGCCTATTTCTTCAAGAAAAGACATAGAGTCAATTTCATACCAAAATCTGCAAAATGTCTCCCTTGTATCAATTGACATGACCAAGTAATTTTCAGTAACTAATGCTTTCTTGTATTAGTACTCTAGATCACTTCGAGAGAGCGACCTAAAATTACCATATATCAAGAAATATTGACGAAAGGATTCTTTGTGTGAGAACATGTAGCTGGTGCAACAAATTTAATAAACAATGTATCTGTGTAAGTAGTATTCCAAAGGTTTTCTCATCACCAGTTTCCCCTGTATCTTCAACAGGTTTTTAGGGAAGGTATAAACCTTTTTTTTTGTCAGTCAAATATAACTCTATCATCTAGAACCAATCCGTGATAAAGTTGCAGAATGGACGCATATAAATCTCTCGATGCTACTGGAGAAAGAGTATGAATAGAAATTAGTCACAGCACATATACCTCGACTTCTCTTATCTCATACTGATCAGTGCGTTTCAAAACCTTGAATTTCACTGTCTCCAGATCCGGCACTGCAAGAGGATGACAGTGATAAAAGTTATTAACCATCTAAACTCTCATTTAAAAAACGAGAATATATCAAACACGCACAAAAAAAAAAAAGTTGAAAAAGTATACCCGACATCAAAGCTTCCTCCAAATTCCGACTTTCAAATATCCGCTTCGGAAACACGTATTTCGCGGTTTCACCTACCAATTCCGTCAGAACTGCTAACAATATAACAGTCAATCAATCATTCAACATCGTTCTCATTCCAAAACTAGCTCGAGGACTAAAAAACAGACTACAATTGAGTGAAATGCTAATAAAATAGGATTATTCATGCTAATAAAATAGGATTAATTGAAGAATTAGACTTGCAGGGAAAAACTTACGTTTCTGAGAAAGAGAAGAGGTTTGGGAGGCGAGAGCGCTGACGAGGGAGATTCGAGCTTCGAAAGCTGACATGCCGTTTCTCCGCTGCGGCGGAGCGGAGCTGCTTCTGTTAACTACCATGAATTTGACCGGCGAAGGTCTGATTCTGCTTGTGGATGGAGGAGCAGAAACGGAAGAAGGTGAGACCAGAAGCATCTTTACGTTTACAGTGTTAATTTTTTCGAATTCTGTTTGCGTGAAAAAAGAGATTTGTGGTTTTCAAGGGGAGTTCAAATTTCCATCTGTTGAATTTTTTGCATGAATGCACCTTTACATTTACTAAATTACTATTTGTTGCCCGGAATAATTTGGTTATTACTTCCTTTTCTCGTTTCTTAGTCACCACCTTTATTCCTTGGTGGCACAATTTTTCGATTTTTCAGAAGAAAGAAAAGTAAATTATTTCTTTTTTTAATACATAAAAATGAATATTCAATGAGCTGACAATAATAAGACCTCATTGTCGTGGAGTTCGCTGAGGAAAGAGTTAAATAGATCAGCCAACTGCGATCTCTAGCGATACGAATATATTTAAGTAACTCTCGTTCAATAAAATCATAATGAAAATGCAAATTTTGTTTTTCCCCTTGGATGAATACGATTTTTAGATAATCTTTTTTCCAAGAATATAAGTGGTTTATAAGATTACTTTTGATCTTAGTACAATAAATCAACGTGAATGCATATAAGCACGAATTGAAGTACCTTTGATATAAAGTCTCCGAATCTCATAAATCGGACCAAACCTGTTTAGTAATGGCATGCCCTAATAAGGTACAAAAGTGTGTTTTAGCTAATGATCCAATCGGAGGATCCCACAAAATACCAACCCATCCATCATCCACTATAGTTCTAATCTTCCACAAAACACTCGGTATCTATGATTGTTCTTCTATGTCCTACCCCTAACTTTGCTTGCCTCCACAGAGTGACATGCCAAAGGCACAGAATCAAATCGCCAACTCAAAATGATAACTGTGTCACTGTGTAAGAGAAAAAAGACTCCGCCTTGCTAGCCTTTTCACCTTTTCTCTTCAGTCGATCTTGTAAATACAGTCTCCAGCCAATGTAAGCTTTCTGATAGCCAAATTTGTCTTGAATCCTGGTCTGCTGAGCATGAAGCCAACATACTCAGTAATCAAATTTCCGGAGGCATCTGAACGTATAGCCAACCAGATCAAGAGGAATCCACTGTGAATCTGCAAAGGAAAACACCAATATCATTTAAGTCTGAAGCAAACAATGCGCGTTCCACATTAAATAGTTCAATTCAGTATTATGCAAAACATGAGATGGAAATAAATGAAGTCTACTCAAATTCACTTCACTTGGTAAAGAAATAGGAGAATCACAGTTAAACCACATTTCTGTCAGTATCACTAAGGCTGGGGACTGAGCTGGGAAGGTAAATAGAAACTAATCCATCTTGTTTGACCCTGAAATAACATATTGCATATGAAGTAAAAGTAAAGGTATTCAATCATGTAAATTCCAATTGAAGGAATGAGATTATAATTTGTATCATGATTGAGAGAGTTGTTTTAACTCTCTTTATGTCAAAATATCAAGAAGGAATGAGATTATAATTTGTTCAACTCTCTTTAACATCTTTATTCATATATATTTAAATAACATTCATATAATTGAACTCTCACCTACAAGATAAAAGTTTAAATAGACAACCAGCTAAGCTACTAAAATTCTCAATAATCTTAATACTAACATCCACACTATAGAAGAAGAAAAAGAGAAGAATAAGATATAGTACTGACAAACAACGGACAAATTTTGAATGAACTGATGAGCAGTAAGGCAATTAGAGCAAACATCTCCTGCAATAGCGTCCGATAATCCTAGATCAACAATAATTTTAACCTCTCTTCTTGCCAAATGATATGCAACAATTTTTCCAAAGACGGCTGCTAGTAAGAAAGTGTTCTGTTCCTCGTCTCCTTTGATAATACCAAAGTACAGAGAACTTTTGCTTTATTAGATCACATCGTTGGCCTTGCTCTTCCCCTTCTACCTTTATAATTTCACCAAGTACATCTTCCAAAAGACGATAACAAGAAACGTCATACTTAAATTCAGTCTACTCAAAAATCACCTGATCCAGCTCATGAAAATTCCAATCAAAGTCACTTTCTATAGCACAATAGACAGTGCCATCTCATTGCCAAAGTCTACTAACTTGCCATGAATATTGATGAACTCCATAAATAAATGGCAATGTATTTAACATCATCTCCCCCTCATTGATATCAAAGCGAATGTACTGTTGGTGATAAACCCAATAAACAGCCCCATTGGAGAAGATCCCCGGAAACACATAACAACATACATTCGCTTCAAAAGTACTAGTAGTACATTTCCAAGTTCTCGTCTCAGATAAATACATTAATATCTAAAAATAGGAATTACTTCCGGTTGATTTAATCTCTTTGAAACAATCCTGTAATGAGGCGATCGAGAAGGATCAAAAGCAAGAGTTAATGGACTAATCCATGAAAATCCACGAGCCAACTTATTAACAAATGGAATAATCTTGCATTTTCTAGTTGTGGGATTGCAAACACAAAAGCGTCCACTTCTTAAACGACAGAATAACAATCCTTTACATGGTTAAACTCAACTAAAAAGAGCGAATAGCAATAAGATGACGAGGACGAAGAAGAACACGACCACGAAGAAGGAGAAGATGAGGAGGAGGAAGAGAAAAAGATGAAGTTGTTTTCGTACCGTGAATTGAAGATGGTGAAGGATAATTAGTTAGTTTAACAAAGAAATGGATTAAGAAGTGGACGCTTTTGTGTTTGCAATCCCACAACTAGAAAATGCAAGATTATTACATCCGTTAATAAATTGGCTCGTGGATTTTCATGGATTAGTCCATTGACTCTTGCTTTTGATCTTTCTCAATCGCCTCATTACAAGATTGTTTGTTTCAAAGAGATTAAATCAACCGGAAGTAATTCCTATTTTCAGATATTAATGTATTTATCTGAGAAGAGAACTTGGAAATGTACCACTAGTACTTTTGAAGCGAATGTGTGTCATTATGTGTTTGCGGGGATCTTCTCCAATAGGGCTGTTAATTGGGTTTGTCATCAACAGTACATTCGCTTTGATATCAATGAGGGGGAGTGTTAAAGACATTGACATTTATTTATGGAGTTCATGAATATTACTGGCAAGTTGGTAGACTTTGGCAATGGGATGACATTGTCTATTCTGCTATAGAAAGTGACTTTGATTGGAATTTGCATGAGCTGGATCAGATGACTTTTGATGGACTGAATTTAAGTATGGCGTTTCTTGTTGTTGTCGTTTGGAAGATGTACTTGGTGAAATTATAAAGGTAGAAGGGGAAGAGCAAGGCCAGTGATGTGATCTAATAAAGCACAAGTTCTCTGTACTTGGTATTGTCAATAGAGACGAAATCAGAACACTTCCATACTAGCATCCGTCTTTGGAAAAATTGTTGCATATCATTTGGAAAGAAGAGAGGTTAAAATTATTGTTGATCTAGGATTATCGGACGCTATCCCAGGAGATGTTTGCTCTAATTGCCTTACTGCTCATCAGTTCATTGAAACTCTGTCCGTTGTTTGAGAGTACTACACCTTATTCTTATCTTTTTCTTCTTCTATAATGTGGATGTTAGTATTAAGATTATCGGGAATTTTAGTAGCTTAGTTGGTAGTGTTAGGTGGATGTCTGGCCTTGGGGTATAGTAGGGTAGCAGGAGTAGTCGTGTCGTATGTGTGTTAATTTTATCATATTTACATATTGTTATGTGCTATTCGTTATTAGTCGCCCTTCCTGTTCCCTTTCCCTTTCCTTTCCTTTTTGTCATATCTAGTTTATTCTGCTTATGGGTTTTTGATACGAGGGTTCCCAAGAAACAAGCTCTCTACTTCTATGAGATAGTGGCAAGGTCTGCGTACATTCTACCCTCCCCATACCCCACTTATGGGATTCCACTGGGTATGTTGTTGTTGTCGTTGTTAGTTGATTGTCTATCTGAATTTTTATGTTGTAGGTAAGGGTTCAATTATATGAATGTTATTTAAATATATACAAATGAAGATGTTAAAGCTGCTGAGGTATTATCAAGGGGTTTGAGTAACTTGCACCTTGACAACAATTTCAAGAGATATGGTCTGCCAAAATGGAGTCTAGAGATTAATCATTTATCCTATGCTGATGATACTATTCTCTTTTGTTCAGGAGACAAGTATTCTATTATCAAGATGATGCATGTTTTAAGAAGGTATGAAGATATTTCTGGGCAACTGATAAATAAATCAAAGAGTTTTTTCTATCTCCATGGAAAAACTCCATTGATTTATACAATTAGGCTCAGAAAACTGACTGGTATCAGACAGAGAGACTTCCCATTTGTTTATTTGGGTTGTCCTGTCTTCCATGGGAGAAGCAAATGCTGTTATTTTGATGAGTTCATAAGAAAGGTGGCTAGAGAATATATTTATGGCAGAACAGAGTGCTGACTTTTGGGGGAGAATGATTCTTATAAAGCATGTTCTTCAGTCTATTCCTATTGATCTTCTGTCAGCACTCAGCCGTCCAAAGGGTGTCATTAAAGCTTTGCATAGGGTGTTTGCCAAGTTCTTCTCGGCTAACACCCTAAATGAAAAGAGGAGGCACTGGGCAACTTGGGATGATCTTTGTTTTCCTGTGGAGGAAGGAGGCTTGGGTTTCAGATCCTTGCTGGACATCAACAAAGCACTTAAAGCTAAGCTTTGGTGGAACTTTAGGACCTCCATAGGTTCGTTATAGTCCATTTATATGGGGAATAAGAATTGCAAAAAGATGCATCCTACCTTTGTCATCAGCAAAGGAGCTTCACTTACATGGAGGAGAATGATTGAGATTAGGGAAGAGATAGAACCTTTCATGTGGTGGCAGATTAAATGTGGTAACTCTAGCTTTTGGTTTGATAATTGGACCAAAAGTGGGGCCCTCTATTATTTAGAAGGGAAGATGCTATTGAAGAAGAACTGGAAGTTAAAGAGTTTATTTCCAATTCTTCCTGGCTGGAAGGAGCTATAAGGAGTAAGGTATCTACTGAAACGACAGACTTCATCATTCAAGACATCAAACCTGAAGTTACAGACCAAAATGATTTGGCAATGCGGACTGGTAATACCTCAGGTAAATTCACTGTCAAATCAGCCTTTGCCATTCTCAGAAAAAGGAGGAGCACTGCAGAGTGGGCTGACAAAGTCTGGGTGAAGGCTCTTCCTCATAAAATCTCATTCTTTTTGTGGAGAGTATTGAGGAAAAGATTCCCAACAGATGATATACTGAGAAGAATGGGGGAATTCCCCTTGTTTCTAAGTGCGGGTGCTGTGACATAGGCTGTGGGGAGGATATAAACCACCTTTTTCTAACAGCTCCCATAGCCCAACAGCTATGGAAGCAGTTTGTTGTTTGTGCAGGTTTCAAATTGGAAGATTCTCACATCTCAACCACTCACAAAAAATGGTGGAGATATGTGGATCAGCTAAGGGCCAAGAGGATCATGTTTGCAATCCCAGCCATCATAATATAGAAACTGTGGAAGAGAAGGAATGGGCTAAGACATGGTAAACCTACTTCTACTCAGAAGATCACTGCTAATTGTCAAACTACATTTCAATAGTTGATTAGATCATGTTTCCCCAATTGGAAACAAGTTCCAATCAACTGGGTGGATATTTTTTATCAGCTCTAGAGATATAGACCTCAAATGCAAATTAAGATTGTTAGTTGGAATCCTCCAATACAAGGCTGGATAAAATGCAACACAGATGGGACCAGTAAGGGCAATCCTGGCAAAAGCTCATATGGCTATTGCATTAGGAATGACCTTGGTGATCTGATCTATGAAGAATCCAGTCTTATTGGAATTTCAACTAACATGCGTGCAGAGACAAGGGCAGTCAAGGAGGCACTAAACTACTGAGTTGATCAAGGTTGGGACTTTATACAAGTGGAAACAGACTCATTAGCAGTGAAGAACATTCTCAACAAGAACTGGCAAGTTCCATGGGAAATCATTGACTTGGTTGAAGAAATATTCAAAATCATACAAGTAAAACACATAGAAGTCATTCACAGTTACAGAGAAGCAAATTAATTAGCAGATTATATTGCAAATTGGGCAGTACATTCAGAGAAGAAACATGTGTTTACATCATTTAACCAACTGCCAGTCACAGCTAGGGAATTTTAAATACGGATAAATACAGAGTCCCCTATATTCAGATAAGATCTAGGAGTAACAACACAAAAAGCAACCATCTACATTGACATGTTTCATATGAGAGAGCATATACAGTTTGAGGTCAGCAAAAACAAAACACAGACTAGTGCTACTCCTATACATTTCAGCTTTTAAAAAGTCAAGTCCAGCAAAAGTAGGAAGAGGTATGACCGGTTTGAGCCTCAAAGCGCAGACCCAGAGTTGTACCAAGCATCCAGTCCCTTGAGCAACCGAGATTCTCCATGGAACCACCTGCAATCGTCACAGAAGCTGTCAGATCTGAGGAAGTTAGATAAACAGAAACAAAGAAACATACGCTTGTTTTGGGGTACAGAAGAGTAGGCAACCTGAGAGGCATCTGCGGCGGAAATCTAGAGGTGACCTAATAAGGAAACGTATAGATACTTCTATATATTGCCTAAGTCGGCCTCAGACTTGGGCCATCTTGTACGGGCTTTGGCCCACAGACCTCTTTGATTTCCAAATGAAATAAAACGGGCTAGGGCCAAAATTGATTTTTAAAAAAAATGAGTTGAACAAATTATAATCCCATTCCTTGTTGATATTTTGACATAAAAAGAGTTAAAACAACTCTCTCAATCATGATACAAATATCTCATTCCTTCAATTGGAATTTGCATGATTGAATACCTTTACTTTTACTTATAAGCTCATACACTTCATTAGCTACAAGCCTACAATTGTCTTCTCATTTTGCAGTCCATTAGTTGAACCAACTTCCCACTATCTTCTGAGATTCAGTGATAGATTCAACGAACTGTATAATTATTTATATGCCGCCACATTACTAGGAGAGAAATATCATAATGGAGTTCACCAACAATTTGAACGAGCTTTCTCAACTTAAAAAGTGTAAAAGATGGAGAAAACACATTGCACAAAAGAAGACTCAACGTGTAAGTAGATTAAAAGTAGTAGAACGAACCTACAAACAATTGATGATTCTGAATAGCCAACAAGCAACTGTATTCAACAGTGGATTGATGATTACATAATGAGCGACAACAGAACAAGTGCTTGGATTATTTTTGGAGTGTGGAATTTGAACTTGAAATTGGATTATAATTCCCCCCTCCCCCCCTCTTCATAGATTAAGTTTAATGTGGTATAAGACTAGCTTTTCTCAATGCACTTACAAGCACCTCGACTATTTCACTAAGACTACCTACTACCTCCTGCCAACGCACGTATTGAACAATCCCACACTTAATCCACAAAAAAATCAATTGTATGACACAAGTATCACATAATCAACAATCCCGTCCGCGATCGCCTCACTAACGATGGGATATATACTTCTAGCTTTTGTTCTATATACAGTTTTCTACACCACATCAAGAAATAAAATTAACTTGGCATTTCTCCAAGGAAAAAGAACACAATTCCCTCACCAGGCTATTTTTGTAGTGAAAACTAAACAATGAATGATCTTTT